>JAULKM010143689.1:0-34524 GCA_032355605.1 Rubia tinctorum | reverse complement strand
TTGTTGCATGATTAGCATAGTTACTTGACTTTGCTAGTTTTGTTGTTTTTACTTTCATAACATAGGAAACCAACCAATCAAACCCCCATTTTTACTTTCTTTTATATCTATGTATATATATATTTAGGCTTATAATCACCCTTGTATGCATGAACCCTTAAGAATACCCCTCTTCTCTGTGGATGACCCCGACTTGCCAAACTATCTACTTAATTGTATTTAGTAAGCATTTAGGTCATATAAATTGTATCTTTGAGAGGTAGGCGACGACCTCCCAACATCCGCGAGAATGGTAGTAGATTGATGGGCATTCGCGAGATTGGTAGAAGGAGCCATTGAGCTAAATGGTAAAATATCAAATAGTTCGGAAGAAGAAGGATGACAAAGATGGAGCAAAAGAGATGAAGTGGAGAAAAACTCATAAGCACGAGCCATGTAGTATGAAATGGTTCATGCCATCAGGAGCAAGAAAGAAACAAGTCTACGATACGAGGTGTTCAGGATGTCACGACATTTACTCAGAAGAAGAACCTATACGAACCATTGGTACAAGCCGTGCATAACGGCATAGACCTTACAAGCAAAAACTGAAGATCCAATCTCCAGGGTATGGTCCATGCAGAATAGCATGATTTGTACCACTAAGAAGCAACCTAAACTTGTTCCAGCATACGATTTGTGTGTATCTGTACAGACCATGCAAACCAGCCTAGTCCGTGCTACCTTACAGATGAAGGTTTGACCGGTGGATTTTTGGGCAATTCTCTCTTTTCCTACTTTATCTATTAGGTTTAGAGGGAGGCGGCTCTATAGAAGGAAAAACATTTTCTTCTCTCTTTCTTCATTGAATACTCATTTCCATAGAATTAATCCATTAAATGCCATGGGTTTTAATATAGTAGCTTAAATTTGTTATTTGGGAGCATAGGTAAGCATGTATTTACTTTGGATTTTTGAGACTTCAAGATTCCTGTCTAATTCATTTGCTAAAAATATCATACTCAATTTTTTTATATTTGTTCTTGCTATGATTATCATGATGAATGTGATTGGTATGCACACCTAGTTAGATTTCGAAAGAGATAGTTATAGGCTAGAGAAATTACCACGGAAGTGTTTCATTTCTATCTTTGCTGGAAATGTAATAGGATTGGTCAGGTAATTGGTTCTTCTAGAAATCATGTTGGATGTTATTAAATTCTCGATTGGGATCGTGAGATAATGCCCAAAGGGCATATCCCTTGATTTTGGCAACTAAGAGTTGAGAAAATCTTAGATTTTTAATGATGATCTAATTTCCAAAGTGGTAAAAGATGGGCTTAATATAGGTATTCACGATGGAAGTCCAGATGATCCATGCTACTACTGGGTTTAATTCACTTTGTTAAAAAAACATGCTTATTAACCCGGTAGTGAGGGTCAGAGGTTGTAGTGGAAGCGTGCCTTTAGCTATATGTGGAGGTTGTCAGATATTTAGGAGGGGGCAAACTCAACATGGTCTGATAGACGAAGGAAATTTTCGGGGAAATAACATATCCACATAGGTTAATAAAGAAAATTGATAGAAATTGAATTCTTGAATGTGAATTGAAGTCTAAGATAAGACTTGTTCGTTAATCATGTGATTCACATACCCTCATATCTTGTTTATACTATCTTATCTCGTATCGTAGTTAATCCATGTAGTTGTTAGATAAATATTTAAAAAGAAAACCCCCTCCCTGCAATGTTTTATACTCCTAACAAACATTGTTAACTTTGAAAAATATTCATTTAACCCATAATCTCTGTCGACGACACCTATCTTACCGCTATCTACTTTCCTTTAGTTAGAAGTGAGTAAGGGAGCAAAAACTATGAACTCTTATCATTGATTGAAGTCCCAAAGTGTTTTAATTGATGCTTGGAGGATAATCTCCAATGTACGTTTGGTATCCTCCTTTTTCCCATCATTTTGTGGATGACTCATTGATGAGACATCGAATGCATGTATTTAATAAGGTATTAATTTAAAAAAATTATAAATATTTTGTGGGTATATTTCAATATTTAGATAGGTTTTATATCATAAGATTTTTAGATTACCATTGGTGGTTTCTTGTCTAAAACCTTCATTTTGTAGCCAAATTTGAGTCTAATGGATATGTTTCCCTTAAAAGCGCCAAGATCTTGTTTTGTGAGTTTATTTGTAGACTGCTCATAAGTACTTTGGAAGGAGATTAATGTAGGAAATTTTTAAAGATGGTAGCTAGAAGGAAGACCAATTTCAACATTGGAAGAAGATGTTGGAAGAAGGAAGGCAAAGAAGCAGACGAAGAGTGATTTGAGAGTTGGAACTAAGTTCTTAAACGATCTGAGAAGAATCAGTCTCCTTGGATGGCACCACATAATTCATCATCTTGAGAGCCATGAAATCACTTATAAGAACTCTCAAACCAGATCAGTCCTTCACATGTAAAGGTACATACAAGTTAAACACAAAGTTGGTGTACGGGACGTCTCTTGGGGCAATATGGGTGAATTTATGTAGCATGGAGCATTCAAACCTGCACATGCTATTTGGAATGGGCTCTTTCTCATGGATTCTTTGATATCTATGATGGGTTTTCATAATCCATCTTAGATTTGTGCTTAGGATCTTGATTTGATGAGTAGAATGTGAAATCCCACTTTGGTAATTTTAAGTTTTCTATTTCTTCCTTTGTACCATTGATTTATATTGAATCCATGAGATTTTTTGAAGAAGTTAGTTAGTCAGATTAATTTTTGTAGGAAAAATGGCTACGAATTGTCTCACTCAGGTTTTCTATTCTCTTTTCATTTACTCTTACATCAATGGATTTTATTCCTATGATTCCCATGGGTTTAATTCTAGCAGAGTGGTTCCATTTGTTGGGGTAGTATTTGTATTCATGACTTGACATGTATTTGTGAGATTCTTAGATTCCCCTAATTTTCCATTTTATGATTATTGTTTGTGATTTTTGGATTATGTTCTAGTATGATTTTTCCATGACATGTTGAATGATGCATACATGATTTCATTAATTGCATAATATTGTGCTAGGATTTAATGCTAATTTGGGAGTGTTAGGTTATCACTATTGTGGTCTTATGAGTTTTGGGGAGATGTGTGCATTAAATCTATCTTGTAAGTCCCGAGACGATTATTAGACTTTAATATAATTGCCTAGCCAAGTGAGTGATGTTCACCAAGAAACATGTGTTAATTAATGCATTTATCACACTTGTTAGTGTCCTTTGTATGGTTGATTGCTACACACGCGCGCACACACACACACACATATAGGCTTATATCCTCCCTTATATGTGTAAATGCTTAGGAAAATCACTCTTCTCTGTGGATGACCCCGAATTGGCACTATCTACTTAATTGTATTTAGTAAGAATTTAGGTCTTGAAAATAGTATCTTTGAGAGCTACGACGATGGCCTCTCAAATTTTGGCACCGCTGTCGGGGAAGAGGCATTTATTTTTAAGTGTTTGGGCATATTTGGTTGAATATTTGCTAGTTGTTTTATCTGCAATTTCTTTTTGGATATGTTTGTTTGAAGTAGGTATTGCTCGAGTTCTTAGTTTATTCTTATAGAGTATCCTTACAATATCATTCCGACCTTTTTGAAGAAAAAAAATCGAACCTTGAGGGAACTCATGATGTGAACAGAGGTTCAACGAGCAATGTTTTGTAGGATTTGTCATTCCAATCATCCTACCTAATCTTTCTATAAGTTGAGGGATAGACACTTTGAGGAGGATAGAACCGTTGGTTTTCAAAACCAAGGGTATTATGAAGAGTTCTATCATGAGGATAAAGTTGATGGTTTTCAAGGGCAAGAATCTCAATAATGATATCCGTACCATGCATCTGACAGTCCGGAGTGGAGTGGTAATCTGGATTTGTGGCATGAAAAGGAGCCAGAAAACCAACTTTACGAGCAATATAGTCACCCCAACCACCTTATACCATACCCCAAAACCAAGCAGAAGAAGAAGGTTTAAGTTTGACAAACGCGGAGATCATGGATACATTAGCAAACTTGACCAAGTTAGCCACGATTAATGAGGAAGTGGAAGCTCAAACTTTTTCAAGACTCAAGGCTTTGGAAGGGCATGTGAGCAAAATGATGGAAGTGGTGATCCGAACGGAAGCTCATGATTCTGAAGATAGTAAGGTCACCTTGACGAATGAGTTCGAGTTCGAAGGGGATGAGGAGTCAGTAGTTGAATATAAAGAAGTTGAGGAAGAGATGATTTTGTGACATCCATTGCCATAATCACCCCTACCCCCACCTAGTTAACTGACTCCACCTTTTTCGGATGTTTTGAAGGAGATAAGAGAGGAGAAAAAAGACTATACCAAGCCTCCTAACCACCCCACCCATTTAAAACCAACTCCATCTCCACAAGACTTTCCTCTTGAAACTTTTGAACCCCCTTCTCTCTACTTTTGGATGCTCATTGTGAAGGGGTTTAAACCTTCACATATTGATAACATTAGGGTCATGTTGACGACCTTAAACATACGGATCTAAGTCATGCCGAAGACGCAAATAAATTCATCTTTTGTTTTGGTTTTTATAATTTTTTGTTATTTTATCCTGTTCTTTTCACAGTATGTTTTTCCATGATTTTTTAGCAAGATGAAGTGCACGACATTGGATAAGATAATGTAATGATAGCCATGAAAAAAGGAATAAAGATGGAAAAGTTTGTAAAAAGTCCCCCTAAGTGTCAGGTAACTTTGTCTGTCGCGAGTCGCGAAAGAGATGTCACGAGTCACGATGAATAGGGGAAATTTTCATCTCCTAGTTCGTGAGTCACGATAACCCTGTCGTGATCGTGATGGAAATTAGGTCAAAATTCACAAATTTACAACTCCCAGATCTACATTTTCGCGATCGTGATTAAGGTGTCGCGAGTCACGGCAGATCATCGTGATTTGTGATAGCCCTGTCTCGATCGCAATGCAAATCAGAGGTATTTTGATAATTTACAACTTCCAGGTCCATTTTCTCACGATTGCGAAAGACCCATCGCGAGTCGCGATGTTGTTCTCGCGATCGCGACAGCTTCCCCAGAAAAGTGATTTATTTTTTTTCTTTTCTTCTCAACCAACTACTCCTAAAAATACCACACTTCAAGTCATTTCCCCACAATCTTTCATATGTAGACATATGAACATTCTTGCATCTTTATATACCTTTGTTGCTTGTAGTGTCCCGACTACATCATTGTGACTATGATTTCTAAATTCTATAACGATGCTTGGATATTTGTCGATATATGTTAGATATTTTTAGTGGATTATTTCATAGTGGTAAATGCATGAAGGAGTGGTTGTTCTTTGGGAATTTTATAGTTATTAACTTGTAATGCTAAACCTAACATTTCATATTCCTATGTACTTGTGAGTTTGATGTTGTTCTCTTAATGTTAATTCTAGATCAGATTGTCCCAAGGAGACAACATGTTGCCCGAGGGGTGAGTTCCTCTGTGGTACCTCTACCTCTCCCTCCGATTTCCATACCAATTTCGGAACTAAATTCAAACAAATACAGGGAATTGCATCGTATAACCGATAAATATGCGGAGAAATAGGAGTCACTTTACCTCTTACCTGGAGTTTTATTGTTCTTGCCTTATATGTTTACATTGAGGGAAATGTAATGTTTTAAGTGTGGGGAGGGGTTAAACGACTTACAAGCATTTATGCTTGATCTAGAAAGCTTTTTTCTACATTGGATTTGAAAAACATGGGAAAATGAAAAAAATAGAAAATTTTAAAAAATGTGAAAATAAAAAGAAAAGCCAATACGTTGAAAACCTGAGAGGGCAATTTAGGCAACATTGGGGGTCCGGATAGGTCAAAACCCTGAAAGGGCTACCTAGGTAAAAATGAGAGGCTAAATGTGAGCATAATAAATATGATTTGTGGCTAGGATGAAAACCCGACGGGGTTCCAAGGCAAAATGAGAAAAAGAGAAAAAAAGGAAATTTGTTTAAAATCCACTCATTTGCCAGAGTTGGAGTCATAAGGTTGAGGTTGATATATGGATGAATCCGGTAGCCTAACATCATAGGACTTCTTGGGATTGGATAATTTAGCAGGGAAAACGAAGTAGGATTGTCAATTCTCAATTCTTTAGGTAGTTCATTTTGGTTGATATATTGGTAGGAAGTTAAGTATGTTCTTGAACTTCTCATATGGTTTGAATTTCATTTTATGCCATTGGATATTGGGATTATCAATTCGGGACTTTGAAAATTTTTATGGGTATGAATGAATTGATAGGTGGTAGGTTTGGTTTGATTTAGGAATTGGGGTTGTGTGAACAACAAATTCTCATTTGATCTTTGATTTTGGGACTTATGATATTGAGAGTTTTTGTGAGGCTTTGATCTAGGGAATATTAGTATTAGGATGTGGACATGTGGAATTGTTTTTGTTCTTTAATCTTTTTTACTCGAGGACGAGTAAGGTTCAAGTGTGGGGAGATTTGATATGTCCATTTTATATGGTTATTTTTGGGATTTTTTGGATTCCCTTTTGTACACTTTTTTGCTCTAAGTATGGAATTTTGCCTTGAAATTATCTAAAATAAGTTAAGAGCAACTTTACGCTTTTATTACTTTTCTATGGGATTTTGTGTGACAAGGTAAATATCGGAAGATTTTGAAGACTTTGAAGACTATCTTTAAATATTTTAAGACCTTCTTTTGAGCTTTGAAAACTAGTAGAATTAAAGAAAAGTAGTGTGAAGAGGAGGACTTGAGACAAGGAGAAGAAAGAAATTAAGATGCTGAATATAGGCTCCGTCACGAATTGTGATGGTCTCGTCGCGACAGACGGAAGGCTAGAAATATTTCCTTCTTTTTGTACTATAAATACCAAACCCTATCCCCTCTCTTTAAAACCCTTTTTCTTCCTGTGATTTTCTGGGTTTGAAACCTTAGTTTCTTCATCTTCTTCTTCTTCTCTTAGTTTTTGTAGGTTAGCTATGTCTTTTCATTATCTAGGCTACTAATCTCCTTGGGAACAATGGATTGAAGCTTCCTTATCCATGTCTTTAGAATCATTTGTATCTATTTAATGCTTTCTCTATTGTACATTTATTGTTCTTTGAATTTGGTTGTTTAATACATTAATGGTATTGGAAGTTTGAGTATATGAATTACTTGTATGATGATTATGTGTTAGGGTTCGAAGAAAGTAGCTAAATATCCTTTCGTTTGATATGAAATCCAAAGGAATGAATTAGAGCTTCTAATATGGTTGATGATTTGATGAATTCTTTATAAATGCGATAATGTCGAATTCTTTATTTAATTTTTTTCAAGCAAATAGGAGAAGTTTATCAACGTTGAACGTTCTTGGCTATTCTTGTGTAAATGCATGAATTGGTTTAATGCTTAGACACGGTGTAGTGTTTATAATTGATACCAAACTTGTTTATTTTTGTACTTAATTCCACTAATGGGATACTTTTAGGCGTTAATTTCTAAAGGGGTCATTGGTGAGTTTTAGCCAGAGATGTCCAATTCACTCTTGTAAACTACTCTCAAAGAAAGGTAGAAAATTTATCTTCACAACAAGTAGTTAAAGTAGTGAATAGGTTTTAGATTCATTGATGAATAAGAGGTTCAGAAGCAGATATCTATTACCCCTAAGACATTGTCATTTGTAGTATTTATCTTTTTTTTTTATCTTGTTGCATGATTAGTATAGTTACTTAACCTTTCTAGTTGTGTTGTCTTTACTTTCATAACTTAGGAAAAACCAACCCAGAACCACACTCCTTACATGCTCATACATATATGTATATATCTATATCTAGGCTATATCCACCCTTATATGTGTAGACACTTAGAAAAATCCCTCTTCTCTATGGATGGCCCCAACTTGCCACTATCTACTTAATTGTGTTTAGTAAGCATTTAAGGCTTAAAAATTGTATCTTTGAGAGGCACGACAATGACCTCTCATCACCTTAACGTTGACTCTAAGGTTTGAAATTACGAAAACGTAGTTTTCCACTAACGCAATCTCTATCTGTAACCCTTCAGGACAATTTTCAAACGAAGACTAGTGTACGCTCATCGTAACTTAATTTGGCGACTCACATGCTCACACCCATATGGTCTTGGACTCTGCAACCCTTGTTACATATAAGTTTCCCTCCCAAGGGGATATCGGTAAGTGTACTAATATGAATGTAGACTACGGTGTGTGCCAATCTTAGTGTAAAAATCATGAAACTGACAAGAATGTAAAGAACAAGCCAATATAATATTCATAAGAATAATAGGAAAGGTAGATCTATGGAATCACACAAAATAAATAACAAGTCATGAATAAAAATCTTAACCCCGAGCTAAATCACTACTTCCTAAGCATTGAACCCAAATATTACATCAAAGCCCTTGGGAAAAAACAAGAAGAAAATAAACTAGAAAGAAGGGTTAATCCCTTTCTATCTCTACGAACTCTTAGGAGAATGAAAATAATCCTAAGCCCTAGTAGACATAGGCTCATATTTATAGTTATAAGGAATGATCCTTGAAAAGGCCCAAAATGAGGGTACAAACCCCAACAACCAAAATTATCATGGGCCATTAAATGCGGTGCTGTTTGGCACTATCATGTCGGCTGGGTGAGTTACGGCTAGTGCTGTTAGGCACGACTGTGCTGACAAGGTTTAGAACGGGTCATAATATTTGGCACGGGCCATCTGCTGGGAATTTATCTTGTCCTTTCTAGTGCTTGCGACCGCATCGTTCCACACGGGCTATGGGTTGGAAGCTTTTCTCCGATATGTTGAAAAATGCAAGTCATCGGCTTGAAGTCTATTTCTATGCAAAATGAAGGCATGACCATGTTGAACATCTTACTTGTGGACTGGTCTTAGAATTTCGGACTTGAAAAGACACCGGTTGAGTAAAAGTCTCATTTCCATACTTAGCTGCACAGAGCTTCGGGCTGGCACGGGCTGTGTTAGAGCAAATGGCTAATTCTGAGGGTCTATGGCACGGCTGTGCTAGCTGGCACGACCCGTGCTAAGGTCCTTGGCATGGCCGTGTTTGCTGGGTCTGGCACCGCCGAGTCTTGAAGAGTTGAACTTCGGCTCCTTTCTTTTTCTGGATTGATTCCATCTACTGCAACATTTTAATTTGTGACCTTCCATCTACTACCATCCTTTTGAATGGCCTTCTAATATCTACTATCACCCCTTTGGATGGCCTTCTACAAGGTTACACTGAAATGATCACGAGCAACCTACAAGTAATCTCAGAAAAGAAGATTTAGGTGATCGCCAGGATAAAGTGTCCATTAGATCCAAATAAGTCTACAAAACATAATAACAAACTTGTCAAGTGCATTTGTTAACGTATCCATTTAATAGCAGATTAATTCCTCCACACTTAAATATTTACTCGTCCTTGAGTAAACAAAACTGAGCAAAGATCCAAGAGGAAAGCTGTATGCAGGGATAAGTTAACCAATACATTCAACCTTATTCCTAAGCTACCCTAGTTCCTCCCAAAGATTTAAGAATCTCACAACCCTTACTCTCCCCAAAGATTCTAACATAACCTATCCAGCAAAATCAATCCAATAAAAGGCAAGGTTTATGTGGTAAGTGTGAAGCTAACTTACTCTGCCGAAGAAGCCACCAATAAAAATCCCAGAGATTTTCATTTAAAGTTTTTTTTCACTCAATTTTTCTCATTTTTCCTAGGAACCAGTTGGAGTTTTCATCCTAGCATTCACACATATTGAGCTAACTTCTCACCTTTTTCCACACCATAGCCTCCCACTTTCCCTAGATTTTTCAACCTATCTGGGCCTTTCCCATTGCTGCCTAAGTCACCCTTTGAATTTTTTTCCCTAGCCGGGTATATATTATTTTTATAATTTTGATTTTTTCTTTCAAAATGCTCTTTAAAAGAGCTATTAGCTACATATAAACAACTAAGAATCATAAGTGCTATCTAATTCCCTCCCCCACACTTAAAGCTTACACTGTCCTCAATACATATACACAATCATAAAACTTATTTCAAGGGAAGGAAATTGAAGAGCACATACAATGAAAAATGAACGCTAAAATCTACCCTTGCTAGCACAATCGTGGAATTTAATGAACATGCTACCATAACCCCCATAAACCATCCCTAACCTCTAATCAAGCAAGTTCAATCGCAACCACTGTTATGCAATACAAATCAAATAAGGAATTGAGACACATTAGTGGGTTACCTCTTAGGTTTAAAGTTGTGTGTTTCACGGGTTTTGAGGGAAAATAGTTTTGGGTTGTATTTTAGGGATGGTAGGGAAGAAATGGTGATTTAGATATAGGATTTTGAGTAAGCTTCATGGGTTGTGCACGTCTACACGCCTTGTGGAATTTAGGGGTCTGGTTCTCCTCCTTGTCCACAATTTGGTGCATCACAAACCATGTATGTCTACATGGTACATGAGTTTGATTCCACCTAACCTCGTTTGCTCTCCTTCCAAAAACTATACGCTTCCTAGAAAACAAACATGCACACCAAGTGTAATAGTGTTCCAAAACCAAAAGCAAAAAATTGGAAAACACTTCAAAAACACAAAACATCTTCAACACAATGTAATGGACACCTTATCCTCCCTCGCACTTACAATACACATATTCCTCAAATAAGAAACATGACATGAAAAGAGAGGGAGAAATAAAATGATAGGCAATCATAACTTCCCAATGCATTGTTTCCACGTCAATATCTCCAAATATACCCCAACATGAAATTCAAATCAAGCCACTACAAATCAACACTAAACAAATAGCAATCAACATCAACACAAAGGAAAAACTAGTGTGCAGTCCTAAGTTGTGTATTTGGTGGTGTTTTAGGTGGTGGAGTGTAGTGGTGTCTAAGGGTTAGGAGTAATGAACCACCCCTCCCGGGGTTGCTAAACTCGAGAGAAGGACTATTAAAGATCAAATGTAGAAATTTATTATTGCTCCCGTTCCTACTACTATACTACCTATGGGGTAGAGAGTTGCAAGACTGGGGTCATCCACAATGATGTTAGGAATCATAAAGTTAACTACATATAACCGCAATTGGGTCGTCAATCCAACCACATGCTAGGAATAACTAGTATTGCTAAAACAGGATTCGGGGAGGGGGAGTGGATTTAATAACAACTACGAACATGTGAAATCACATGAAAATAAACTATATAAACTAGAACTTGTGAAGTATTTGCGTAACCTTCTCGGTGTTTCATTTCGATCCTGGATTCCATCACATACAATATGTATAAGCCTATTATAGTGTTTATGACACATGTTTTGGTCAACGGTCAACACTTCCTTATACCTGTCATTTAGGGTGCACATGTAATCTTCCACCGACATAACCTCCATAATTAGGGGAGTGCAACAACGACCATACCTGCTATACAGATCTGAATCTCCCTCGTACGATTACGTCATGAGCATTACACCATGAATACTTCTCCCCAGGTCTACAAAGGCAAAGGGGGTGAAGCATGTTATCGATAGATCTAGGATTGCTAACCCTAGTTTTCTACTAATGCAATCTCTATCTGTAACCAATAGGGCCAGTTTATCGGCTAAGACTATTGTATGGTCAATCGTAACATTGATTCGGAAACCCACTTACACACACCTATATGGTCCCGGACTATCGTTACCCCAAGCACATATAGGTTTCCTTCCCCGGCGGATATCAATAAATGTGCTAGTGTGTGCCAATCTTAGTGTGACAATCATATAATTAATGAGAGTATGAAGAACAATCAAACATGGGAATCATAAACATATAGAAATAGGTATATCTATGGAATTTCACAAAACAAACACCAAATCATGAATACAAATACAAACCCCAACTTAATTAACTACTCTATAAACATTGAACCCAAATATTTCATGGGATTAATTTATTTTGGGGAAAATAAAAATAAAGAGAAGAAGGGAAAAGATTTTAGACAGATGAAAGAGATCCTTTCTCTCACTACCCTACTCTTAAGAGTCTAAAATATGTATAAACTTAAACCCTATTGAACGTAGGTTGATTTATATAGTAGTACGGAATAGGACCTTGAAAAAAGCCAAAAATAGGCCAAAAAACCCTAGCAGCTACGAATGAGACAAGTTGTGCAACAATACACCGGTTGTGCCAACCGGGTGACCTCGTGCTGACATGGGCTGCATGCCCTAACACAGACCGCATACCCGTGCACCAGCCATGTAGCCTCGTGATGACACATGATGACCATTCTAGCATGGAAAATGTAGCCTTGTGCTAACATCGGTCAAGTTACCTGGCACAAGTTGTCGGCTAGTGCTCCATTTTGACTTCTAAATCGTGCACCCCATGTCGTTTGGCTTGGGTCATATGATGGAAGCATTTATAGATCACTTAAATGCCATGGCTAATTCATTCTTTGCGCCTAATGCTGGTTTTTACTTTTTGGAGTTGAAATAACACAAGTCATGCAAACGGGCCCAGTCCATGTCCATACAAAGCCTCATGAACGATTTTCGCGACACGGACCGGCTGGTGCCAAACAATCTGTTCCAAGAAGGTGTGGCATGGTCCATAATGTAAGGCACAGTTCATGTCGGGTGCCTTTGATACGGGCTATGCTATAGGAACATCCTTATGCTGGATGGCATGGCTCATGCCAGTTGTTGCTCGCCGGTTGGTTGGTTTGTGCCGCTTTCCATTTTTAACATTATTGAACTCTGATTTCACATTTCTCTAGTTCAATTGCATCTACTACCTTACTTTTGGTCTATGGCCCTTTGTCTACTACTATTATTTTGAATGACCTTCAAATATCTTATACCATTCTTGGGAATGGCCTTCAAACATCTTTTACAGCCCTCGCGGATAGCCTTCTACAAAATAATGCCAAAGTCCTCAAGAACAACCTACTAATAAGCTCACAAAATAAGATCAAGGTGCTTGTGAGGACAAAGTGTCCATTAGATCATATTGAGTGAATTGAACTTGGGATTTAGAAAAAAACCCAACAACGGTCATCTAAACCCTTTGTAATGTAAACCAAACTAAAACTAGCAATTCACCAAAAAAACATGATAATTTTTTTTTTCAAATGCATTAGTTTTATTCTCGTGTGTTTTTGCATGTTCAAAGTTTTTAGTACATCTCCCCCCCAAATCATATTATGATGATCTGATCGCGGAAGTGTATAGTTGAATTTTATATTCCCAACATCTCTGTGGATGACCCCTGTCTTGCCACTATCTAACCCATAGGTAGTATAGTAGTATGAATGGGAGAAAGAATATAAATTCTCTCTTTGATCCTTAATAGTCATCCTTTCGAGTTTAGCAACACCAGGAGGGGGTGGGTAAAATTTTACCGCCATTGTCGAGGATGTTAGTCTAAAGTTCTAGTTGTTAACTTTCATAGCTTGTTAGTTGAGTAGTTAATGTTGTTGGATTTGGCTGTAGATCCTTTGTGATAGTGATCCATGTACTTTTAATCCTAGTGCTAGTGTTTCTTTTAGTAAGATATTGTTTTTGTCCTAGTTTATGGTACATACTCGTGCCATGAACTTAGGAACTTTACACTACCTGACAGAGTACCCAGGTAGTTGGAGAAGAAGGAGGAGGAGAGCTAGAGTTCGGGTTCCACAAGAACCGACTTTTGTAGTTGAAGAATCCAAAGAAATTGCGGAGGATAATCGCAATATCAGAGTTTCATATAGCTTGCAAACAAGCACTTGTCAGAGTATTATCTAGTTTGCATTAACATTAAGCTGTCAGGAGTTTCGAAAGAAGACTACAACTTGAGATCTTTTAATTTCTCGTAGCGGGATTAGGCCAAGGCTTGGCTATACCATCGTCCGCCAATTCCATCACCTCTTGGATGGATATGAAATGGAGGTTCTTCTAGTAATTTCTGGCTTCCAACTGTGCAGGTCTCAAGAAACAGCTTTGCAATATATCCCAGCTCGTTAATGAATCCATTTACGAGTATTAGGAGAGATTCAAGAGGCTATTGGAGAACTGTCCATATAATCCGTTCAATGAGGGTAACTTGGTGTATTATTCTTCCAAGGGCTATACGATGATGACATGGGGATGGTGAACAGCGTATGCAACAATTCGATTGCCAAAAAGAGTTCAAAGAATGCAATGGCACTCTTTAAAGAAATGGCCAATGGAACAAGGCAGTTTGGTACCAGATCTAGAGTGAAGACAATGGGTGAGAAGGATTAATCTTCCAAGATAGAATAGAAATTCGAAGTTCTTGCTTCTGTGATGAAAATATTCATGAACGAGAGTGTTCGGAAAGTCAAGGTTTGTGGAAAATGTAGTCTAGATCATTACACCAACACTTCTCAACAAATAGTAAAAGACTTGGAAGAGGTGAAGTCATTTGACTTCAATAGATGTAATAGAAAATAATTTGTTAGAGGGAAATAACGATGAGGGTTTCATGGGAATGAAAGAGGTGAAAGGAAAGACCCCAACGCGAATACTTTCAACCCGAGGTACTGCAATCACCCCAACTTCTGTTGGCACAAGGATAATCAAGGTCAAGGGTACAATCAAGACAGAAAAGCTCCACTTCAACCCTATCCAAGGGGTGAAGGTTCTTCCATTAACATCACATATTTTTACGAGTTGGATCGAGAAGAAATCTTGGAGAATATTTCCCAATTGGCTAAGAAACAAGATGTTTTCATGGAGCGCACAATGCGTGAGATTGAAGATCTTAGGACTAGGGATTTTTTAATCATAAAAAAACCTTGAAATCCAAGTTAGGGAACTCGTCACCTTGGTGAGCCAACTTGAGACTAAAGAGTACAGAAAGCTACCTTCCTAACCGGAGATCTATCTGAGAAATGTGAGCGTATCGCAAGAGGATGACTTCATTTTGGAAAGCAGCAAGACCAACTTGGAGAAGCGCAAGATGGTTGTAGAGGTGGATCTCGTCAAAGAGCTTCCCACACCCGAGGTTAGGGTGAATCCTTCACTACCTTTCCCAAGTGCACTAAGGGGAAGGAAAAAGGTGGCAACCAACGATGAACACATTCGCAAGATCTTTGAGAAGGTTGCGGTTAGCATTCCAATTTTGGATTTAATTGACCACGTTCCTTCTTATGATAAATTCTTGGAAGTTACATGAACTAAGAATAGTAACAAACCAATTAGGAAGGTAAGAAAATTGAAAATAGGGGAGTGATCACTCTTAATCATCTGAACTTTCCTAAGAAATGTAATGAGCCGAGTATGTTTTCAATTCCTATCTCCCCGGGTTGGAAATTGATGAAAACTTCTATGATTGACTTAGGAGCATCTATTAATGTGATCCCTTCTATCCTTTATGAAAACCAATACATAGGCGAACTTAAGGAAACTAGGTTAATTTTCCAATTAGCTGATCACTCCCAAGCCAGCCCTCGAGGTTTATTTAAGGAGGTAATGGTCAGAGTAGGCAAGTTAGTGTTTTTGACGGACTTCTATGTTCTTTACTTAGTGCACAATGGTGCTGCACCCTCAGTTTAACTGGGGAGACATTTTCTTAAGACGTCAAGGATGAAGATAGATGTTAATTTGTGAACACTAACCTTAGAGGATGACATTTATCAGGTGGAATTTGATATCTATAAGTCTAAGAATTAATAAAATATTCCCTCTCTTATGTGCAATGGAATAACTTTGTGTGATGAACATGGTCAATGTGAAAACTCTTGCATGATTGATGACGATGATTGCCTAGATTATATTCTTGGTTATAATGTGAATGATAGCCTAAGTGAGATTCTTCATGATAATAAGAGTGATGAAATAAATCCTACCTTGCACCTCAATTGTGATGATCATGTCGTTGAGAGTTATGTTTTGCCTGGCATTAGTGACATGTCTATTTTGGATTGTTTTTATATGCTCACTAACATGCAAAGGTTAAGTGGAGAGTGGAGAGGATGTAAAAATTTCTTGACCACCTCCTAAACCTGAGCAAATAGCTAAGGACTCAACATTAGCTTTGTATTAACATTCATTCTCTATGGCGAGCAAAGCGCTTGAAGGTGAGGATGACACTTTGTGGAAACCCCTCCACAAATATTGAATGGTGGGTGGAGTTGACGATGGTGACTCTGGAGACCCAACGGTAGGTTCTTTTTTATTTAAAAGCATGAAAGAACATAATTTGGGAGTACAACAATAAATATACGGTGCTCTTTCTTGCTCTGTTTTGATTTTTTCTGTAGATAGTTTTTGCATGTTTTCATGTGTGACAAAGGATCTTGGGTGAAATTATTTTTGATTAATAAGTTAGATTTTGAATTTTGTGTGTTATGTAGTTGAAATGAAATTTCTGGTTGACAAAGTTTTTTTTATTTTCTAAAAAGAGAGGAACTACGGAAACAATGCCCTGCTCCCTGGAAGCCTCATGTTAGACCCCCTTAGCATGAGGTATTCCTCATGTCAGACCCATTTAGCACGAGACAGCCTCGTGTCAGGCCTTCTCAACACAAGACTCCAGGTGTCAATGGCCCGTGTTGTGCTGTAGATGGGTCCAAATGCCGATTTTCAAAAAATTGTAATTTCAAGCCAAAACATGCATTTTGTCCCATTAATTTAGAAAATATTTTATTCCCTAGGATTTTTTATGTAAAAATTATTATAATAAAAATTTCTACCTCCCTCAGACAATAATTAATTGGTACTTTTGTCCCCTAGAGTTTGTATTTTCAACTATGCAATCCTTATCTTCTTTGTACCTCTCTTAAATCACCTTCTTTTAGAGTTGCATGAATTGGTAAAAATAAGATTTCATAGTATGTTTACCTACCTATAAGAATTAGTTAAATCATTCAAGTACCTCAAGAATAATCACTCTCACATCACCTCGGTGAAACTGGAAAAAATGAAGCCTTTTCTCTAAAATATTAGCATTTTTTCTTCTTCTTGTGTGAATTTTTCTACTCTTAGCTTCGAGTTTCTGGTAATCCTTTGAACTCTATATTTACTTGCTTTATTTATAATGATGGTGTTGTGATGAAAACATGAATCTCAAAAGCTTGAGGTGATTTTTGGGAAATATTTGGGTTATATGAATGATCTTGTATTGAACTATGTGTGGAGGAAATATATGTTCTTGTACTTTGATGATATGATCTTAATTGATTATGGTTGTTTAGGAGGGATGATTCTTGATTGCACAATCTTCTTGATGGGATGCTAAGATTTGCCATGAGTTTAATGTTTAGTAAGAATGATTCTTAGTTGAATAGCCTTTATGTTAAAGTAGCATTCTTTGGAATGTGTTGGATATTTAGAAATAGTGTTCTTCTTGAATGATAGTTGATGTATGCCTTTGTGTATTCTTGGATTATCACCTTCTTCTTTTTGTGATAGAATGGCTCCTAAGAGAAGTAGGCCGGAAAAGGGAAAAACTTCTGGGGGTGACAAAGGTTGGGAGACGAGAGCCAAAATACTCTATTCCTCCTAATCCTGCCTTTGTTGTTGAGGAGTTCATAAGATTGACCACCATTTCAGGGAGTGCGACCTAAAGATGTAGCTACTTGAATAGCCCAAAGAGGACCATATTAGAGACGAAGTTTGCATGCAAGGAATCCATGGGATCTCTAAGTCTACTCAAGCCCATCACTTGTTTTCTAGGCCAAATAGGCCTAGAGGGTTTTTAGACAAGTAACTCAAGACTTACATAAAGTGGACTTTGGAGTTTTTTGCGACCTCAGAGCAAGCAATGAACAAATATTAGAGGAGGATAATCTATTTCCACTTGGATGACAAGGAGTACACTATGTCTCATTGGGACATTGCCCAAGCGTTTGGGTAGAAGTACGGGAAAGACGTTCCAAGGACTTCCATTTTCATTAAGAAATTTTTGGAGGATTCTTTTGAGCACAGAGAGGAGGAATTTATGTAGGAGTACCTCAATAATTTATCTAGCATTGTGGTATGTCCAATGACTCTTGTCAATGGGGGTATTCCGCAACAGAGAGATCTCATAGTGCTCAGGTTCGGACTTCCAAGTCCTTTGGCAATAACTCCAAAGGGTAATTTCTACCCCAATATGGTGGGGGAGCTTAGTGGAAGATTACTTAGCATCGGGAAATAAAAATATTGGAAAAATACCAATGGAAGGCATGGTCAGACTCTTAGCCCTACACTTGGGGCATCCAGTTTCTTCTACATTCGCATTGGCGAACTTAGGTCATTCGGGGATGAGGCCGGTTCAGTTGGTTGTACGGTTGAGCCACCATTTGCAGCTTCATGATTATTCAACAACTGGAGCGCACCGCTATCAACCAAGAAACTCTATTGGAGGATTTGTTTACCACCCGATCTGCAATTTTTTAGAAATACTTCTATAGAGTCTTTTCAATCCCAGACATAGACATTGAGACGGAGGATGATGAGACTCCATCAAGGGCACCACCTAGCCGCACTCACCTACCCGTGGACTTCCTCGACCAACTGCGCACTTTTGGGGAATAACTTGTGAGTTCTACCCAAATTATGCAAGAAGAAGGGATGAGTTTACAATTGGAGGAGTTCAGGAATAGGTTAGACTCTGTAGAGGGAACCATGTGAGTTTGGGGATCTAGGTTGGAATCCGTCGAACGGGAAGTGAAGGAGGGTTTCACTATTGCGAATAAGAGGGCGGATGTCCAAGAGGAGGGTATCGAGCAATTGATTAAGAGATTCCATATCTCAAGGCTTAATGATTTATGGGATTTTATTCCCATCGAGAGGCAGAAAATGAGGTATGAAGAAAAAGACGAGGAGGCATGAGACAAGGCGCTTGAGGAAGAACCCTTCGGAGTCACATGAGTAAGTTCCGCTACTTTTCTCTCCTTGCTTATGATTTATATCATTTAATTGCATTGGGGACAATGAAAAGTTTAAGTGTGGGGAGGGAGTAGTGAAAAACTTAGGAGAATTTCATCTCGAGATTCCTTTGTGTTTTTGATGCCATTGTCTGGGGATGCTTTGGATGCACTTTGGTGGTATGCTATGATCTTTAGGGCGTTACATATTTGTTGTGGGGATTTTTTGGGAACAAACTTTGGTGGTGTAATATTTAGGTTTTTCATTATCTTCATGTAGTATGACACCCATCATCGGTGAATTTTTTGTACACAAAAAAATTGATTTTTTTAAAAAATAACTACAAAAAATACCCGGCTAAGTCGGAAACCCGAAAGGGAAATTTAGAAAAAAATGGGAGAAACCTCATATTGGTCGAAAGACCTAGGTAAAAAAGAGAGGTAAGGCCAGGTAAGGCTGGAAAATCTAGGCTTAAATTAGAGGTCGTGTGGTAAAAGGTGAGAAGTGAGCTTAGCATGTGTGAATGCTAGGATGAAAACCCAAAAAGGCACCTAGGCAAAATTAGAGAAATTGAGAAAAATCGGAAACTAATTTGAATATCACTCGGACTATCTTTGGCATTTAATTTTACAAAATTTCTCGGATTGTGTTTGGCGGCTTCTTTGGCGGAGTAAGCTAGTTTAGCACTTATCATTTTACTTTTACTTTTCTTTGATGGATTTTTTTTTGGATATATTACTTTAGCATTTTCGAGGAGAGTGAGAGTTGTGAAATTCTTACATCTTTGGTGGAACTAGGGTAGCTTGAGAATAAGTTGAAGGTATTGGTTAATTTATCATTACGTGCTACATTCCTCTTGGATCTTTTCTCATTTTTGTTTACTCGAGGACGAGTAAAGGTTTAAGTGTGGAGGGATTGATGTCCACATTTATAGATGCATTAACCAATGCATTTTGACATGTTTGTTATCATGTTTTGTTTGGTTGATTTCTAGTTTTAGTTAGCTCCACACGAGAATGGTTTAGATGACTATTATTGGTTTTCCGATCTAAATCCCGAGTTTTGTATACTTTGTTGAATCTAATGGACACTTTGTATTCATGAGCACCTACATTTTCCTTTGTGAGCTTACTAGATTACTCATGAGTATTTCAACATTATTTTGTTGAAGGTCATCCGTGAGGGTGGTAGAAGATATTTCAAGGCCATTTGAAACAATGGTAGAAGATATTTGAAGGCCATTCGCAAAGATAGTTGTAGAGAGAAGGCCACAAAACAAAAAGGGTGGAAGTAGATAGAATTGAATCAAAAAAGGAGGAGTTGGAGTTCAACAAAGTAAAAAATAGAAGGCATCATCAACCAGCACAAACCAACCGACCTACCAGCCGACCTGCCAGCACCAACCGGCCCCAGCCTGCGCAAGCCTAGTCAGCCGTATAAGGCTGCCCTTCTAGCGTGACTCGTGCTAGAAGTTTACTGCATCGGTCGTGCTAGCAGGGCAGTGCCACATCTTCTTGGTAAAAACCGTTTGGCACCAGCCGGCCCATGTAATTTAAGTTGTTTGTGAGGCTATATATAGGAACGAACCACGCTCTTTCACACGGTCCGTGTCATTTCAACTCCAAAATTTCCAAATCCAGCCCACGGGGTATGAAGAAAATGATGGCTCGTGCCATTCAACTGATCGAGAAATGCTTCAAGTTGATGGCCTGCGCTAAACGACATGGGGCACATGATCAGAAGTTTAAAATAAGGCACTAATCAGCACGAGGCTACGTGACCCATGCCACATCGGCCAGCCTACATCCTGACATCTCTGTGGATGACCTCGGTCTTGCCATCATCTGCCCCATAGGTAGTATAGTAGCAGGAACGGGAGAAACAATATAAATTTCCCTCTCGGTTTAGTTTATCTCCCGTGAAAAGGTTATTTATTAGCGACGCTCAAAGGGGTGGTTAAATTTTGGCGCTGTTACCTGGGATGTTAGTCTGAATGTATAGCCATTAACTTGCATAGCTTGTTATTTGAGTAATTAGTGTTTCTTTTTTTGTTGGCTTTTGTTGTTGAGCCTTTATGATAGTGTTCCACGTACTTCTAATCCTTGGGATAGTTTTTCTTTTTGTTGGGTATTGTTTGGTTCCTAATTAATGGTATATACCCATGCTAAAAACTTACTTTACACTATCTAACGGATTATACTGGTAGTCAGAAAAGAAGGAGGAGAAGAGCTAGAGTGGGGGTTCCACAAGAACCAACTTTTGTAGTTGAAGAAACTGTGGAAATGGTGGAGGACAATCGTACACTTAGGGAGTTGGTGGCTCCTAACTTGGAGATTCAACCTTTATGTAGTATCGTCCCACCATTTCCACCCAATGTGAC
Source organism: Rubia tinctorum (assembly GCA_032355605.1). Taxonomy (NCBI): domain Eukaryota; kingdom Viridiplantae; phylum Streptophyta; class Magnoliopsida; order Gentianales; family Rubiaceae; genus Rubia; species Rubia tinctorum. The sequence goes on along the minus strand of JAULKM010143689.1, from coordinate 13,269 downwards.
TTGCGAGCTCAAGAGCGGTATAATCCAGTGTTTTCCAACATTCCACAGAATGGTCAGTGAAGATCTAGACAAGAACTTGTTAGAGTTTCATCTTGTTTGCACCAATATGAGCAGAAGACCAAAATTTGAGATCCTTTCCTTTCTCGATGTGGGATGCGGCCAAAGATTGGCTGTTCTATCTTTCTCCTAGTAGTATCACCTTTTAGATGGATATGAAGAGGAGGTTCCTCAAGAAGTACATTCTAACTTCCAAGTCTGTAGGTCTCAATAAACAGCTCTCCAATATATCACAGTTCATTAATCTATCCCTTTACGAATATTGGGATAGATTTAAGAGGCTATTGGTTAGCTGGCCATATTATCCTTTCAAGGAGGGTGACTTGGTGTATTATTTCTAAGGTCTATGCAATAATGAGATGGGATGATGAAATTTGCATGAAATGGTTCGAATACCAAAAGGAGTCCAAGGGATGCAATGGCTCTCTTTAAAGAAATAGAAGGCAGTTTGGTACTAGAACTCGAGTGAAGACGGTTGATGAGGCGGCTTAATCTCCCAAGCGAGAAAAACAATTCCAAGCACTTGCTTCCATGATGACGAAATTAATGAAGGGGATAGTTCACCATGTCAAGGTTTGTGGCATATGTAGTGTCATTCATCACACCGACACTGGTCAACTTATAGTGGAAGACTTGGAAGAGGTGAAGGCATTGGACTTTAATTGTGGAAATATGCAACAATTCAGTTTGGGGAAACAAAACCAAGGGTTCTGGGGGAAACAAGGAGGTGAAAGGCAAGACCCCTAGGCAAATACCTTGAACCCTAGGTACGGAGATCACCCCAATTTCTGTTAGCGTGTGGAGAATCAAGGTCAAGGGTACAATCAAGGTGGAAAATCTTCACCTCAACCCTATCCAACGGGCGAATAATCTTCCAACAACATCGCCTCTTTCTTGAAGTCGGATAGAGAAGAAATATTGGAGGCTATTTCCCAATTGGCTAAGAATAAAGATGTTTTTGCGGAGCATGCAAGGTGTGAGATTGAAGATCTGGGGACTAGGGTTTTTTTAAGCATAAAAAACCTTGAATTAAAAGTAGGGAAACTCTCCACCTCGGTGAGCCGACTTGAGGCAAAAGATTCCGTCAAGCTCCCTTCCCAACCGGACATCAATCTGAGAAATGTGAGTGCATTGAAGCTAAATAGAGGGAAGGAAGTGTGTGAGCCCTAAAAATAAATCTTGCAAGAGGACGACATGATTGTGGAAAGCAACATGACCAACTTGGAGGAACATGAGATGGTTGTAGAGGAGGAGCCCGTCGAAGTGCTTCATACACCCGAGGTGAGGGTGAATCCTCCACAACCTTTCTTGTGTTAACTAAGGGGAAGGCCGAAGGTGGCAAGCCATGACGTAAACATATGCAAGATCTTCAAGAATGTTAAGCTTAGCGTTCCAATTTTGGATTGATTGAGCATGTTCATTCTTACGATAATTCTTGAAAGTACATGGATTCAGAGGAGGAACAAACCAATTCGAAAGGTAGAAAAACTAAAAATATGGGGATGGGCTACTCTAAATCAAGGGAACATGCCAAAGGAATGTGATGACCTCGGTATGTTTTCAATTCCTATCTCCTTAGGTGCAAAATTGGTGAAAATTCTATGATTGGCTTAGGAGTATCTATTAATGTCATCCTTTCTATCCTTTATGAAAACCTAGACATAGGTGAGTTTATGGAAACTATGGTAATTGTCCAATTAGCCAATCACTCCCAAGATAGCCCTCGAGATTTAGCTAATGACGTAATGGTTAGAGTAGGCAATTTATTTTTTCCGGCGGACTTCAATGACCATAACGTAATGCACGGTGGTAGTGCGCCCTCAATTTTGTTGGCAGACCTTTTCTTAAAATGTCAAGGACTAAGATAGATGTTCATTTGAGAACACTAACCCTAGCGAATAACATTAATAAGGTGGGATTTGATATCTATAAGTCTAATCATTATTCATGTATTCCCTCTCTTGTGTTCAAAGGCATAACTTTGTACGATGAACTTGCTCAATGTGAAAATTATTGCATGATTGATGATGATGAATGCCTAGATGATATTGTTGATGATAATGAGAATTATTTCCAAAATGACCTTCTTAATGATAATTAGAGTGATGAAAGAAATTGTGCCTTGCACTTCAATTGTGGTGATCATGTCGTTGAGACTTTTGCTTGGATTATTTTTCTATTCTCACAAAATTGCAAAGGTTAGTGAAGAGTGGAGAGGATATAAATTTTCCTCGATCGCCTCCTAAACATGAGCAAATAGCTAAGGACTCAACATTAGTTAGGTATGAACATTCATTGTCTATGGTGAGCAAAGATCTTAAAGGTAAAGATGGCACTTTGTGGAGACCCCTCCACAAAGATGTCATGGTGGGTGGAATTGATGATGGTGACTCTAGAGACCTGAAGGTAGGTTCTTTTTGTTTTAAAACTATGAAAAAAATAAGTTGGGAGGACGACGATAGATATGCAGTGTTCTTTCTTGCTTTGTTTTTAGGCTTTTTGGTGGATAGTTTTTGCATGTTTTTATGTGTGACAAAGGATCTTGGGGTGAAATTCCTTTCAATTGATAAGTTTGGGTTTGAATCTTGTGTTTTGTAGTTGAAATGAAATTTGACTTTTTGGGTTACAAAGTTTGTACTGAAAAAATGGAGGCACTAGGAAAATTCACTAGAGCCTTGTGCCAGACCCCCTCAACATGAGGCATGCCTCATGATAGCCCCCTTCAGCAAGAGGCAGTTTCATGTCACACGCTCTTAACATGAGGCTCCAGGTGGCTCTGCCTCGTGTGGGGGTGTAGATGGGTAAAAATGCAAATTTTAAAAAATTTGTAATTTCAAGAAAAAATATGCATTTTTGGCACATTAATTCAGCAAATATTTTATTCCCTGAATTAATTGATTTAAATAGTACTATACTAAACATCACCACCCCCTTAGGCATTAATTAATTGGTGCCTTTGTCCCCTAGAGTTGTTATCCTTATCTCATTTATACCTCCCTCTGAAACACTAGTATAGGAAAGACCTATTAACGGTGGTTCTATCGTACCATTAAAGACACTTTCATTATGCCTTCTCTGGCTGTGCTTTTCATCGTCCATCAATAGAAGGTGGTTCTAATAACCACCTTTAAAAATGCCAGGGAAGGCAGTTAAAGACCACCTTTAAAAAGAAACTAGAACCACCTTAATTATTCCGAGCTCTGAAACTTCTTGCTTCCGTCAGACCTGTGATCGACTTTCCAGGTTTGGAAAGCCTCAACTTTCCGAACTCGGAAACTGGATAATTGTATATTCATAATTTCCCACATAATTCTGAGCTCTTTTCCCATTTTTGTTCCTATTATGTTCAACTATTGCTCCAATTTGTTATTAATGGAAATTATTTATGAACTCAAAAATGTTTTTGTGTCTCTATTTCCTAATTCTAGAAATATGAATCATGGCTATAGAAAAATGGAATTGGATGTTTCTGTGCTCAGAAACATTTTCTGCTTTTTTTTGTAAACAAAAATATTTCCATTTTCTTTCTCCGTCTCTAAAAAATTCCTCAATCAACAACAATAATCGTAACACAATAGATGATAGTATCTAGCATGTTTACAAAAATCTATAGATAATGCTAACCAAGCAATAATCTATAGGTAAGAATAGGAACAACTAGGAATCTATTCCAATATTATTTATCTATTTATTTTACTTTAGTATTATCAGGATTCCCTAGGGTTGCTGACTGTATTAGATGCCTAACCAAATAATTCCTTGCAGCGTTGATATCATAAAGGGTGTAGGGCTTCGATTAATGAAAAATTGTCAATAACTAGTTAGTAGAAAATAGAAAAAAGGATAGTTATATTTGTTGGATGAAACAATTGTACAATTACCTTGTCAATTTGTAGAAAGTCATCTTTAACTTCTTGGATGCACTCAACCGCTTATAGCATGACGTAATAACCTCACTTCAAGGTCTGCGCTTGTTTCTAATACTAAAATAAATATAATTAAAAACCTTAACTAAATAGTTCTATTAATTAATTAAGTATCATAAATTGGAAAAATAATGTCCATAGCCCACCTTGATTTTGACTTTGGCAACTAATGTCTGGCATCACCAACTCCAAAATCTCGACTAATGCATCTGACGGTTGGAAGTGCAGGGGATCTATCCAATAAACGTGGTTACGGGTGTGGACAATCAAAATCAATCGACAATGGTCCTTGAATAAGAAATTTCAAATTATGCACAAAATTAGTGGTTTGTAGATGGAAGCTAAATAAAACAAACCTAGTGTAGAACCCTTTCAATGTATGGTGCAATGAATAACTTCTTATCCTTCTTCCCGAGGCTCTAACGGATGTAGTCGATCCTCTCTTGTTTTGTACAAGCAATTTCTTGAATCGACACCGGGCACATGTATCCAATCTATCCCTTCTTTCGGTTATGTGTAAAAAACATATACCTACGGAATGTCATTTTACTTTAGTAGCTATGAGGCAATAACTAAAATATTGAGTTTAACTAAAAATTATAGAAATAACTCACAAGGTGTAGATGGACATGATCATTTGATTGACTTGCTCACATCTACACCGATCTTTGAAATCATTCCAGAACACAATGATTTCTCATTTGCATTCGAATACAAATTTATTTCCCAAGAATGATTATGTTGAGTTTCAATCATGTGGTTGAAACTAATTATACAAGACCCGTACGAAGTGTAGTGAATCTCGAAGCATTTGTGCTCTTGCAATTAGAGGTCTAAGCTTCATGGGCATGCTTGAGACCGATTTAGGTTTTAGTTTCACTGGTCTTGGTGTTTTTTTCACTGGTTTATGTGATGCGGGCCGTGTTTCCTTCAATGTCGATCCATTATAGGATAAGCATAAATAAGTCAACGAGACTGAAGTAGAAACATTCCCCGTGCAGGACCAACCATCTTGTATTTTCTGTCTATGATTTGCAAAGAGGCGCCCAACACCAACGTTTCCTCCAGCAAAACCGTATAATTAACCTTAGAAATAGGTAAAGGTTAATGGTGTTTCATAAATTCATGCCGAACTCCATTGGATATGTGAAGTAGTTTACCACCTATGCCCTAGTCTATATAGAACTTACACAGGATTGACTTCTACATTCTCACAATACAATATATTAATATACTAATTTCATTAATTTTGATTTTTTTTGGAAAAACTAGAATAAATATTCCGTTTTTCCACTTGGTTGTAAAGCATTGTCGAGAATCTCTAGTTTGAAAAATTGCCGCTCAGTTCTCATAGTTTTCACAATAGCCTCTCGATTCACATCCAAATCTCACGGGGAATGACCTCATCCCCTTGCTGGCGGCGTCCAGTCGAGCATCAAATCATCTAAGTTGCTAGAAGAACAAACCCGGTGTATTGGATCAACCTACGAATGAGGATCTCTTTCTGCTCAATTCTTTTGTCTTGAAGAAGCATTTTCTCTAAATGGTGTGGACTCCGGAGGGTTCAACACAACCGTAGGATCAAATAATGTCGAAAGTCTCCCACTGGGTCATGAACGATCCCACTCCCCTAGCATGCCCTGGGTTGTTAGGTTTTTTGGTTGCTTCACAAAGGATGTTATGCTTATCAGTTAGAATGAAGTGCCCTTTTAATTAATCATTCTTCAATTTTGCCTAAACATAATAGAACGTAAATAATACTACACATGTTAGAAAATAAATTTCAAACTAATAATATATAGAATAAAATTGTTACTTACATGTCGTTCCACAATAAATTTTTCTTTATTTTTGACATATACTCTGTTTTTGTTTTTCAGCTTTTGAGGAATATCTCTCAATGTCATCCTCGTTGATAGGTTGAACAGAAGTCCTTTACCCAGCTTCAGTTATCCCACCCTCTATCGCAGTTTGTACATATTTTTCATCACGTTGTTTCACGCAGTCTATTGATACCTTGACATATCCCCTACGGCTCAAGCGGTGAGGAATTTTATTCTTCCTGGAAATTATTTATTTTTCTTCTCTTGTTCCCTAAGTTAGGATGTTAGGATTATGTCATGGCTATGGACACGTTAAACTATACTTATTAATAATATGAATTTTTTTATAACTAACATTATCCTTATTCTCCAATGCCCTCCTTTTGTGAGTGTAAGTTAGCCATGGGCGACGACCACTCTTATCACTAAAAATGTAGTCCCGAGATAAAGTGTACTTATGTTGACATTAACTCTTTAACATCGTCAACATAGCCTTCCTCCTCAAATCATCGATGTCCGGTGATTCGATGTCAAATGTCCTCGAATGTTAGTGAAATAACATAGGGTCAATCACTATGATATATTTGCAATCAAGGACAAAGTTAGAGAAATAACAATTCACTAATTGTACCTTGCATTCCATCCACAAAGTGTCCTTAGGAACTTCATGCAAACTATTGTAGTGGATGTCAACCCCCGTTCTATCTACATTCGCTACACAACTAGGCCATTTATCCCATTCGTCCGACACACACTTATTAGACTTATTGAATATAAATGAGCTTAACTATTTCCTAGCCATTCTACGTTCTAAGGTTCTACAATAAATTCCTACATCCTCGGATTTGTCATCCTCATCTGCATCCTCATCCATGTCATTGTTCGTTGTTGGAAGATTTTAATTTCGGGAATGTGAAACTTGATCACTACTCCTTTTCTTAGACACCATTTTGTAAGCTACATTTGAAAATATACCATAAAATTACTTAACTATACTTGAAGGAACTACATATCCCGAAACATCAACAAACAAAAGATTAATAAAAAAACATTTTGAATGCAATTACCCTAATAAATTGAATTGTGGAATTCATATCACATATCCTTTAATTTACTATAGAAATAATTACTCCTCCACTATTTTGATTACATAACCCTAAATTAATACACAAATAACACAAGACTAAATACGGAAACCCTAAACAAATGAAATGAAATAATATTGCCCAAAAAACATGGAAACCTTACTCATCACTAACCCTTGTAGTGATACTAAATGAAATCCAAGGAAACCCTAGGGTTTTTGGTAACACTATATGATCCTTACCTAGGGTTCCACATTAAAAAAAATAACCTTCTCCTTAAGCAAATGTTATCACTTATTATTTTCTTTGTTCATCTTCAATCGATAAATCCCTATACCCTAGAAAAATCAAAAGATTAAGTGAAGGAATTCTAATATAAGAGACTGTAGATGAAAAAAAATGATTGAAACATATTTTTAAATGTAGTTAAGATGAAATCTTGGAGTTGAATAGGGGAAGAATTAAGCTGAGGGTTATGGAAGGTTTCAAATTTGAAGGGTATGTGGCATTCTCCAAGAGGAAAGTATTAAATTTAAAGGGTTTTTTATAGTCTAAGATTGGTGAGTTTGGGGTAGATTATTTTCTTGCCCGTTTTAAAAATTAGTATCTGGAGAAATTGCTTTGCATCGGGGAACCGATTCATGTTGACGAGGTGATTCAATTCTACCCTAATTTGGGACAAATTAGAAATAATTGAAAATTAACTGGTGTGAATGGGAAGAATGTTATACTGTCAAAGTATTCTATTAATGAAGCCCTTGATTGCCCTTACACAACCTCCACTAAATTGAGATTCGACGATCCCCAGGGGAACTAGAAATTTACAGCACTAATAGTTGGCTGGGCATAAGAGATGGGATCCCTCTATGTCCAGTTAGAATAGCTAAGAAGTATTTTAGTAGGTCGAGAAATGATGAGGGGAAAGCCTAGTCGTATGAAATTATTATGTTGACCACTGAACAATGTGTCATCGAGCAGATTTTCCATAACTTCTTTCCAACCGGAGGCCACACGTGTGAGTCGACGATTGGGAATTTGATGTTGTATTATTTTGTAATTGAAGGGGGTAAAAATTAACCAGGGCTACGTAATCTTCTCTTTCATGTTGAAGGAGGCAAACACGAAAAGAAGAACATCCCCTACGTTGGTTTGATCACAACCATGTTGAAGAAGGAGGGAGTGCAAATAGTCGACAGACCCCCCAACAATCAGTAATATGATGAAGCATGGTTCCAACACAAAGGCCTCGAGCAAGGTTTCTATCGGAAATGGAAGCCAAAGATAACTCTGGGTCAGCAGGGCAAGGGTGTGAATAGAGCTCGCGAGGCTGACATAGGTAGTGCAAAGGCATCAAGCTCCAGTTAGTATTCATAAAAGTTTAAATTACATACATAATTTAGATAATGTTTTCAAATTCTGTTAAATTATCTTCTATTCTGATTTATTTAATTTTACAGGTTCACAAAATGGGTGGAAGGCTAGAATAACAAAGAACTTTGACTGCTTGCATACAAACGTGATTCAGACCCACGAGATGTTAACTCCGGCCCACTCGTATCACGTAGAATTTATTGAATCAGAAGGACTTCAACTTGAATTGAGTGAAGACGAAGAGCAAGCGAACTTCGAGCTAGTTTTCTCATAGACAGCGATGATGAAGGTGGTGATGGTGTTGGTGACGTTGATGAAGGTGGCCATAGATGGAACCTGGATGGAGAAGAAGAAACCGGCAGAAACTCTGATGCTAATGGTGCTGAAGAAACTGGTGGTGGCTGGAATGACGAGATAAACCCCGATATATAAAGCATGTTTGAGGAAGTGTAAACGGGAGTCAAATTTGAACATATTCTAAATTTAAACATTGTATTTCTATGATGCACAAGATTCTATTTATTTTGAACCTTGTTGCTTGAAGAAAAGTTCAGAAAAAAACTTTGAACCTTTTTTGGATATTTTGAATTTATCCCTTTGAATGCATTTCACCCTTGTGTAAATTTAAAATGTCTATTGCATTATATTTCTAATTTTGAACCTAAATCTCCCATTGCATTATATTGACATTGATATGAGTGAGTATTAAGATTATGTGATCAATTTGAATGGAAAAAGCTTTGGACTGTTAGAAATATTGAGTTTGAGCAAAGGGGCAGAGCAGATTGTGAGTTTGGAATCTTATCTTCCCTTTACCTCTGTAGGTTAGACAAGATTTTGTGCTTGGAAAGTTTGAGGCCATTTTTACCATAGGGTAGGAAACACTTTTCGAGTTTGGAAAGTGAGTTTTCAAGCTCGTGTGCATTTTCTGGACATTCTCTGGAAATTGAAAGACGAGCATAATTTCATTTATTTAACCATGTCCTCATTCAAAAATGGATAAGATCTCATTTGTGAAGGGAAAAAATAGATCAACCCTAACATTTCAAATTTCAATCTCAAATCCTCAAACCCTACTCTCTCATTGCGAATTCACAAACATAATCAGCCAATTACAACTTCGTGAAACCCCCAATTTCATGCAAATGGCTAGAGAAGGAGCATCCCATAGAATAATTCCTAGGTCTACATCCACCGACAAAACATCGGAGACAAGGTTCGTATCTCCTTTTGCCCAAAAATGTTATGAAGAATTGCGTGAAAAAGGGAAGCTATTAGGTTGCTACTTAATTGATTTCAGCGAATATTTTTCAATAGGATTGGTCGAACCTATTAGTAAATTTTGTGAACAACATGTCGAGAAGTTGTTATCTTGCAACTAGAGTTCTTAATGTCAAGTTTTGGCTAATCTACCTTGAGTAGCTAACAATGACTATGAGACTAGGGTTGGGGGCATAGACATTCCCATTTGCCCATGGTATATCAATAAATTGTTGGATTTCCCTTATGAACACCCCAAACATGTTTCCCTGGAAGACTTAGCTTGGCCTTGTATGATTTTTACCGTAGGGAGAAGTGGTCGTTAGATAGTGACTACCCATATGCTGATTTTTTGGAATGTAGCAGGAAATATTTTGGTTACGATAGGAGGGAATTTAGAAGTTTTGAAAATTGATCAATGAATCACTTATGAGATTATTGTTAGGAATCTAGATCCCTCATGTGAACAATCCACCAAGCCTAACTATCCCATGCTTAATCTATTCTATTTCATTACGGAGGGTAGAAAAATAAATTTGGGCCGGCCATTTTTAAGCACATGTTGCACATTGGGACTTTAAAGAACTTGATCAAATACCTCCCTTACTGCCATTTGGTCATGCTCATTTTAAAGAAGGTCCAAGTTTTGGCTATTAGGGGTGAGGAGTAGTGCTCGAAGTATTTTGACGAAAATTACATCGAGAAGAAGGGTTGGGTTTTGATCGATCACGAGTAGTTTCATAAGCTTGGGGAGGCTTCCGAGGGTAAGGTTAGTTAATTTTGATTTTAAAAATATAGTGTTCATTTAAATTAATTCTTTTACTTATGAAGATCGTTGTTCCATGAAAGTACCAAAAAAGCCTCTCTCTCAAAGGTTTCAAAGATTGCTATAAGTGGATGCGCAATGAGTTACATGCAATGAAGGCCAAGATAAAATACATGTCAAAATATCAAAGGGCTTACTAGCGACACATCGCGTCAATCTCCAGCCCACAATCCAACCATTCCACTTCGACAGCTGACATTGAAGATGATGAGAATGGAATGTTTGTGAACGAGTGAATTTGAGAACTATGTTTAATTGATCTATGTTATGCTACAATCATTTTTATTTTGTCACTAGCACTTATAATTTGATACCCTAATAGTTATTATGAGTACTTTCCCTTAGGTATTTGTTGTTCTTCATTACTATTAATACAAGTGACTTAATAGTTATGAACTAATAATTTAATTTTATCTCTTGATTAGTATAGGTTTCATTTCCAGGGAAAGATATTTTGATACAATTAACACTAATCAAAGATGCCGAACTCGGAAAATGAGAAAACACACCTTAAGGGGGAACGATTAATCACTTATGCTTCCTCTTTCTCACCACCTTCTTTGATTTTTTTTCTTCTACGGCTGGTCATCCCCATAATGTTTACCCACATGACTTCGTCATGATCAATACAACCAAGGAAAACTTGAAGACTCGAATCATCCTCCTCGCGGAAAATATCATCTTGTAATCACCGCTCAGAGTATGCTGCCCGAATCAAATGATTTCCTCTAATTCATTCTCAACAACAAAAGCTCACGTTCCTTTTACAATTATCTCCCACCTCAAATCAACGGGATCCATAACATAGAAAACCTAGTGTGCTTGAGACACTTGAATAAATGGATCGTCCTTCCAGCACACCACCCTACTTCTGTCGACAAGGGTAAATCCTAAATCCCCGGTGTGCTAACCTGTGTTAATATCCACCCACTAAAATTTTAAAATGGGGACCCTCATTGTGACATAATCAAGCTCCAAGATTTTAGAGATCGTACCAAAGTAACACTTTTGATCCTACATGGGATTCTCATCACTACCACTTTCTACATGCAAATCTTCAACGACTAGAGATACACCATTGTTTTGAGATACACTATTATCACTGTTTGCTTTCGTTGCAAAGGTGAAAATATTGATGTCGTAGCCATTGTAGGACTGAACGGTTCCTAATGGTCTACGAGCCAACCATTTAACTTTCGAGGAATGTTTCCCAACAGTTAAGTTGTCCCTCAAACATGAATCAAATGTGGTAGTGTGCATTTGGAAGATCTGACATATTGCATCCATATGAACCTCGATGTAGGGGACTTCTTATTCCTGGTTGCACAAAATGTAAAGATATGTAGCACTTAAATCATTGGCACTAGGACCGAACATTTTCCCCTGTCTCTCCCCTACACCTTCCAACTATCCAACATGTTTACCAACTAGAACACCAACAAACTCAAATTCCTTCACATACTCAGTGAAAAACTCGATGGCCTCCTGTGTCACGTAATGTTGCACAATACTAGCATCTGCTCTTTACTGGTTTTTCAAAAAATGCTTGAAAATTTTGATGCTCGAAGGGGTACATCCATCTTAAAAAATTCGACCACATTGCTTTATCTCCCAAACCAAATGAACACACATGTGGACAATAATGTCAAAGAATTGGGGTGGGAAATACATTTCCATATGATATAAAACTTTAACAATCATTAGTTGCAACCTATCCATATTTGAAACACTAATCCTCTTGCAATAAATATGTTTGAAAAAAACATAGCTTCATAAGGTACTATAGTACGTGATATGGGAGTGAAGCTCGGATCACAGTGACATTCAATTCTTGCATTAGGTTGTGACAATCGTGTGACTTCAACCCAATGAACATCAACTCTTCCACTAACATGCAAGAGCTAATGTTGTATGAGTAGGTACTTACAACCTTCACACTAGTCAATGTATCACAAAAATATTTCTTCTCCGACTGTGACATTGAATATCACGCGGGGGGAAAATAACAATCATCACCGGTAATGACTGGCCCCAGATTTATTTCAACACCCATCTCAACCAAATCAAGCCTAGCTTTCAACCCATCCTTTGTTTTCACAATGTTATTTAACAATGTCCCAATCAATGAATCATAAACATTCTTCTCGATCTGCATGACATCCAAACAATATCTAACGGCCAAATCCTTCCAGTAAGGGAGATTGGAAAATTTTTAACATTTCTTCCAACTACCATCAACAACTATTTTTCTTTTCTTCTTACCAAAGTCACTAGGAATGTTCTTCACATTATTGAAACATGTTCACCATAAAAATGTCTAGATCATCCCAAAAACAGAAATCATGCCAAAAGAAAATAAAAGAAACAACAATTCCCAACCCCACACTTGAGTCCTACATTTCCCTCAATTTATCCAAGCTAGGGAAATTCACAATACATATTGGGAGGTCGTCGCCATCCCTCTCAAAGATACAATTTATAAGCCCTAAATGCTTACTAAATACAATTAAGTAGATAATGGCAAGTCGGGGTTGTCCACAAAGAAGAGGGATTTTCCTAAGGGTTCAAGCATATGGGGGTGGATATAAGCCTAGATAAAGATAGATAAATATATATTAGCATGTAAAGAGGGGGGTTTTTGGTTGGTTTTTCCTAAGTTATGAATTAAAAGACAAGACAACTAGAAAAGTCAAGTAACTATGCTAATCATGCATCAAACTAAGAAAAAAGTGTAAAAACTATGAATGAAAAAGCCTTGGAGGTAATTGATTTCCACTTCCAAACCACTTATAGAACCTAGACTCATTCATTCACACTAATTGCATATGGGAAATGTTATCACTCCTATTCGAAGATCAACATTCATTTCTTCTTAGTTAGTAATTTGCAAAGACGTTCAACGACCATTTGCAAACCTCATT
>JAULKM010143670.1:0-17995 GCA_032355605.1 Rubia tinctorum | reverse complement strand
CTAGCAATCTTGCAACAAAAACATAACAAAAGAGATGTTAAATGCTTCAGAAAACACATGCATTTGACGTCTCATCAGTTTTATAACTGAAACTATAACATGCAATTGATCACGAGAATAAACTATATAAACTAACACTCGGGGAATATTTGCATAACATAAATAATATCTTTTCGATCATCAATTTCTTCACATACAACTTTAAGCCTTTTATAGTATTTATGGCACGTGGTTTTGTCGATGGTCAACACTTCCCTATACCTTTCTTGTAGGATGCGCACGTAATCTTCCATGAACACCGCCTCCGTAATTAGGGGAGTGCAACGACGGCCCTGCCTGCTGTGCATATCTGAATCTCCCCTGTGCAATTACATCCCGAGCACTACACCATGAATTCTTCTCCCTAGGCCTAAAAAGGAAAGGGGGTGAAGCACCTTATCGATGTCTCCAGGGTTGCAAAGCTAGTCCTAGTTTTCTACTCTATCTATCTCTACCCGCTACCCTTTGAACCAACTCGTCAGCTTACTAGTGCATGGTCGATCGTAACGTTAACAATGACAACCTACGTGCACACACCCACGTGGATCCAAACTTATCGTTACCTCAAGAGCATCTAGGTTTCCCTCCCTGAGGGGTATCAATATTGGAGAAACATGAAAGTAGACTTTGGTGTGTGTTAACTAAGTGTGACAATCATGCAATTCCCAAGAACATTAAGAACGAGCCAACATAATATCACAAATCATATAGAAATAGGCCGATCTAAGAAATCTCTCAAAATTGACATTAATACATGAATACAAATATAATCCCCAAGTTAATTACTTACTCCCTAAGCATCGAACCCAAATATTGCATTGGATTCAACACTGTTGAGCAAAAGAAAAATAAAGAGAAGAAAGAAAAATAATCTAGAGAGAAGGAAGAGTATTTTCTCTCTCTAACCTACTCTTAAAGATAAAAAGTGGGCATAAACTTAAACCTTAGTAGAAAATGGTCCATATATAAAGTAGTAAGGAATTAGGCGTTGAAAAGGCCCAAAAATAGGTAAAAAACCCTAGCAGTCGCAAACGACATGAGAGGTGGCTACTGGCACGGTTCGTGCCAGTTGAGGCCAGTTTGTGCTGGCACGAGCAATCGGTCATTGCACAGACTATGTGCCTTTGCTAGTGCGGTCCGTTTTAACCGGCATGGGCCGTTGGTCAAAAATCAGTTTTTGATCTTTTGAGTGCGCATCCCGGGTGATTTGGCTCGGCCCGTCTGTTGGAACCTCGTTTTGCTCACTAAAATGGCACATGCCATGTCGTTCTTCACACTCCATGGCCCGATCTTGGCATTAGTGACTTGAAACAAAGCAGATCATGTGAAATGGAATGGTTCATGCCCATACGTAGCTAAATTTTGGATTAGAACGAAGACATGGGGAGGGGTCGGCACGGTCCGTGCTGGAGGCCTTTGGCACGACCTGTGTTATTAGGCATGGTCCGTGCGAAGTGCCATCACGATCCGTGATAGGCTCCCTTCATGCCGGTTGGGCTGGCCTTGTGCTGGATGTGTAGGCTCCCTTCATGCTGGTCGAGTTGGCCTCGTGCTAGCCCTCAGGTGGCCTAGGTTGGTTCTGCTGGCTGACTTGTTTTCTCCGCTACAGAAGAACCATTAATTCGATTTGAGTGTTCTTATAGTCTATTTTATAGTGATCGAGAAGACAAATCAAATGGTACCACCATCAAAGGCTTATTCTTCTCGGATCATTCACAGAACACCGTGCAACCTTTGACAACATTTTTCTGCTTCTTCCTTGGCCTTCTTGAACTTTGAATCCACTTTTTCCGAGCTCAATTCAATCTACTACCACACTTTGGAGTCCGTGGACTTAAATCTACTAATATCCTTTTAAATGGTCTTCGATATCTTCTACCATCCCCATGAATGACCTTCAAATATCTTCTACCACTCTCGTGGATTGCCTTCTACAAAAAGATGATAAAAAAGTACTCACGAGCAACCAACTAATGAGATCAAAAAGGAAGATCTAGGTTCCCATGAATACAAAGTATCCATTAGCTTCAATTAAGTCTACAAAATTTGGGATTTAGACAAGAAAACCAAAAATGGCTGTCCAAACCCTTTGTCGTGTAAATCTAACCAAAACTAGCAATCAACCAAACAAATATGATAATAAATGTGTCAAATGCAGCATATTGGTGCATGTCAACCCCCCACACTTAAACCTTTACTCGTCCTTGAGTGAACAAAAACGAGAAAAGATGTAAGTGAAATGTAGCATGCAAAGAGAAGTTAGCCAATACATTCAACTTATTCCCAAGCTACACTAGTTCCCCCAAAGAAGTAAGAATTTCACAACTCTCACACTCCCCAAAGATACTAAAGTAACCTTAATATTGTGAAGAAAAAGATAAGTACAATTGATAAGTGTTGAACTAGCTTACTCCACCGAATAGTCTGCCAAAAGCAATCCAAGAGTCATTGCCAAAAAAACCACCAAGGATAATACAAAATATCCTCAACTTGGTTGTAACTAAGGATAACTCGAGATTCTCAACTTAGCAACAACCAAGGATAATGCCGAAGGATCCTCAATTTAGTTTCCTTTTTCTCTCAATTTCTCTCATTTTGCCTAGTTGCCCTTTTGAGTTTTCATCCTAGCATTCACACATGTTGAACTCACCATCTCACATTTTTCCACAGGGACTCTCATTTTACCTAAGTTTTTCAACTTAGCCGAGCCTAGCCTCTCATTTTTACCTAGGTATTTAGTCATATCCGGGCTTTCTTCCCATTTTTGCCTAAGTTGCCTTTTCAGGTTTCCAACTTAGCCGGGTAATATCAATTTTTCAAAAAAATTGTGTATTACAAAATGCCCCAAAGTTGTGCTTCATACTACAAAAAGATAGTGAAAAAGAAAAATTACACCACCAAAGTTTCCAAACACACCCCCAAAACAAACTACAAAGAGGTGCCCACACACCTAAACAAAAGAACAACCAAAAGTTTGAAAGTCTAAATGGGGGAAAGTACCAAAAACAAGGAAAAAGAAGGTAGTCATCAAAACAATCATCATCCTTCCACATCATAGGCTACCATGAAGAGCATTCCAACCCCTCCCCCCACACTTGATTCATGCATTGTCCCCAATGCGTGTGGCCAAGGTGAAAAGGAAAGGCAGAAAATAACGAAGAATCATCCACAGTTTTGAAATTCATCACAAAGATTCTTGCAAAAAAAAACCCAAGAGTAACAGTGTTCTGTACAAGAATTTAATGACTATCATTCTCAAAAATTACCACCAAATATCAAACACAATCCAACCATCACAAAATTATCAAAATCTAATAACTCAAAATGAAAGTATCATTTCTTTATTGTCGTCCTCATGACTTATTTGTGATAGGAGAGTTCATTCTTGGATTTGATCATCAAGGAGGGGATTGCCCTCCTTGTCTACTCCCAAATCCCCCCATCCTAGGTAAGGTTTCAACCTTTGCCCATTGACTAACCACTTGATGCCACTTTCCTCATCTTTTACCTCTATAACTCCTTGATCATAAACCTTAGACACCACATAAGGACCTCTCCACCTTGACCACAATTTATCCGAAAAAATACGTAGCCGAGATTGGTATACAAGGACTTTTGTCCCACAAAAATGTCCTTTACTATTTTCTTATCATGTTGTTCTTTTGTCTTTTCCTTGTAAATTAGTGCGATGTCATCGGAGTCGCGCCTAAATTCTTCAAGTTCTTGGAGTTGCAACTTCCTATGCTTCTCGGCTTCACTTAAGTTCATATTCAAGCGTTTAACGACCCAATGTGTTTTGAACTCAAGTTCTACCGGGGGTTTTGTATGCGGTTCGATAGGCCCAAAGTGCAACATCCAATCTAGCACTCCAATATAACTTAGACGGGTTTTCTATCTTTTCAAGGATAGTCTTGATTTCCCGTTTGGATATTTCCACTTGGCCTTTTATTTGTGGGTGGTAGGCGGTGGATGTCCTATGGGTCACAACATATATTTTAAGCAAGGTTCCCATGACTTTATTACAAAAGTGAGTGCCTTGATCACTAATTATGGTTTGGGGTATATCGAACCATGAGAAAATGTTTGACTTGAGGAAACTCATCATGGTTGCCGCATCATTATTCTTTGTGGCTTTGGCCTCGACCTAGTTAGACATATAATCCACCACCACTAGGAAATAATAATTTCCATTGGACTAGGAGCAAGGGCCTATGAAATCCATCCCCCACACATAAAAAATCTCAACCGGCATTGAGAGAACATGGACCATCTTATTTTTGAATGAGATATTGCCCATATTTTGGCACCTATCATAAGCTAGAATGAACTCTCGGGTATTCTTCAATATGTTGGGCAAATAAAGGCCACATTCTGCTACTCTCTTAGCAGTTCTTTTATACCCTAAATGTTCACCTGCAATGAAAGAATGGTAAAGTCTTAGGATTTGCTCTACCTCTTCTTCGGAAACACATCTCCTAATTTCTTAATTGGAGCAATGTTTCCAAAGGTAGGTATCGTCCCAAAAATATTCTTTCACCTCATTCACTAGTCTTTCCTTCCTAGTTTGATCAAAGGAAGGGGGGAAATTCCCCTGTGGAAATGTAGTTCACTATGTCAGCATACTAAGGCTGGCTAGTTGTCACACCGAACAATTGCTCATCGGGAAATTATTCCTGAATGTGTTCCAACTTAGCCTTTTCCTGAGTGAGATCTTGGTTCTCAAGGTTTGTCAGTCTACTCAAATGATCTGCCACTACATTCTCACTTCCCTTTTTGTCTCTCACCTCAAGATCAAACTCACTCAAAAGAAGTATCCACCTGATAAGCCTATGTTTTGATTCTTTTTAAGTCGTCAAATAGCGGAGAGCTGCATGATCATATATACAATGACCTTGGAGCTTAAATGGTATTGTCTGAACTTCTTAAGTGTGAAAACTACAACCAGTAACTCTTTCTCCGTAGTGGAGTAATTACAATGTGCATCATTAAGAGTCACTGACGCATAGTAAATGACATGTGGTTGTCTTCTTACCCTCTGGTCTAACACCGCTTCTATTGCATAATCACTTGCATCACACATTATTTCAAAAGAAAGGGACCAGTTTGAGGGTTGGATAGTAGTGGCAGTAACAAGCACTTCCTTCAAAGTGTCAAAGGCTTTTCTAAACTCCTCATCAATAATGAAATCAACGCTCTTCTACAATAATTTTCATAAGGGAGAGAAAATTTTAGAGAAATCCTTAATGAAATGCCAGTAAAATTTGGCTTGACCTAAGAATGACCTAATGTCGGTCACACAAGTACGGTAAGAGAGGGATTAGATTGTGTCCACTTTAGCATTATCCACTTCTAGACCTTGAACCAATTCCACATTACCTTGAACAATGCCCTTTCTACCATAAAGTAAACTTCTAGGAGTTTAAGACGAGATTGGTTTCAATGCACCTTTCTTACACAAGTGCAAGATGATATAAGCATGAGTCAAAATAATCTCCATGAATGATGAAATCATCCATGAAGACTTCCAAAAAGCACTCCATAAACTCTAAGAAGATGCTTGCCATGCACCTCTGAAATGTACTCGGTGTATTGCAAAGGCCGAAACGTATACGTTTATAGGTGAAAGTACCAAAATGACTCGTAAAGGTTGTTTTCTCTTGATCCTCAGGATCGATGGCTATTTGGAAGTACACCGAATAGCCGTCGATGAAGAAGTAGTGTGACCGACTAGCTAATCTTTCAAGCATTTGCTTGATGAAAGGTAGGGGAAAATGATCCTTGCGAGTTACCACTACAGCAGAACAGGGTCAATTGCACCGGTATTTTCCCGCAATTGCACCCGTAAAATATCCCCCAGAAATATTGGTGTGTAAGTATAGCGGTGTACTTGGTTGTTACAAAGGCACCGGTGTAAAAATTAATATGCACTTGTATATTGTTCCGGTGCTAGGAATTTCAATACAATATGTAAAATGAGGAACCACAAAATTCTATACCGATGTAAACAATAAATACTGGTGTAGTTATATTTCAAATGCTAGGGGAGCACAGTCACAATTGCACCGGTACGATGAATAATATCGATGTATATTATTATTGTACAGTTGCACCAGTATTGGGATCACTACTGATATATGGTTGTGAAATACACTTCCACTGGTATAATGAAGAATGAAGATACACCGGCATATTGCAATTGCGATGGTTTTTTTCACCGGTATTTCATATAAACTTCCGGTTATATTAATTTGAGGTTACACCGGTATTAACATATTCAATTTTCGGTGCATATTATTTTACATCGGTATAATGGAATTATACCAGTGTAATTTTGTATTCATTTTTACAACGACCTAATTGTTTCCTGATGGACCCTCCCGGATCATTTTTCGAAGAATATATTGGCAGAAAAAGTATATTTAGACTACTAAAAATTGAAACCAATAAATTGTAAGCAACTACAAATGTATGAAAGTATTGATCGCGGGAGTGATGAATTAATCTTAACGTCTAAGAACCCTGCATGCACATAAATCTGAAAAACCAGAAAATTTGTCTAAGAATTTGACCTTAAACCGTCCACACAAACTAACTATTTTTAAGAACAAAATTTAAAAGTCAACCTATGGTGTGGTTCTTGTCATCGATCAGTTGCAATAAAGTATTTTCCCGTTGCTAGTACTCATTGATCCATGCTCTGCACCATCTCTTCGTCACAACTTGTATTTTGTAAATATGGTATAGCCCTTGGCCTTCTGGGAATATTTGTTATATTTACAATTATAAGGTTAGTCCAAAAAGAATATCTATGATATTTACAGTTTTGATGGTAGTAATTAAGAATCAGTATGTTTATTCCAAGTGATTTTTAACTCAAGGATATTGTTTGACGTTGTGTGAAGAACCAATTTTTCCATGAACAGCATAACAGAGTACCCACATTACCACAAACCAAGCTGAGTTCAGTACTGCATGGAAATGCACAATTCGTCACAATTTTTGTTGTTATGAAATGATGTTTTAGAAATTGATTTGTAGGATTTAATGAATTACCTTTATGTTCTTGATACTCCATGTGTAGTCAGGATTTGGTTCCATCTTCCTCTCCTCCCTTTGGTACATGCAAGCAAGCCTTTCATGAATGTAAATTACAATGTCAAGTTGTTCGAGGGAATAACAGTAATATATTATCAAATTTATTGATCATAATCCCTTGAAATCATCTTATTCTCAATCACGTTGGTTGGTTTGATACCCCCCGACAGTGTATCTAGTGTGAAAACCTCATATGTGCACGGATGGATAATGACAAGGTACCAATGATCCCTATGGGAAAGAGAAACGAATTAAGCAATGAAATGGAAGAGGTTAGAAACGTAAATGGTAAACCCCCGGAAAAGCCTTACAGTCTTAGGAAGGGCACAATGTAGAACTCAACGTCTGTTATAGCCATTGTGTTCCAAATATTATTGAAATGTTGTTTGACCTCCTTGTCGATGTCGGTCAAGTTCCCGATGCTTGAAGGGCACAATTGGATGCAATCGGCATTTGATTCGTACACTTTCTTCCAGAGGTGTCTGTTATAGTAAGGAAAATTATTGCATTCAATCCTAATTGATTAAAAAACACTTGTAAATAATTAAGGTTAGGAACTAATCCCATCCACACATCCATTTGTGCATTATCGATCCAGGTCATTGAGTTACAGTTTCTGAGCTCTTTTCCGAACTCAACCAGTATATCTATGCCCACTTCATCCTCCACTTGACTGCAAAGATTGACGGATGAAAAACCGGGAAGAACATGCAGTCATTATTCTTTACCATTTCCATGACATCAGCTTGCAATCGATGATGAATCTCTCCATCAGTGGGAAATCCTTCAAGTTTTGCATGTTGTGAGTCTAGGGACGGATAAGTAACAAGAAATGCATTTACTAGTCATTGATATTTCTGAAGTTAGGGATTGACAATCAAGTGGGTGTGGTATAGTAAAGCACCTATTTTGGTTGCTTCTGCCCGAATTTCACTTTTGATGATGACCTGAAATTGGTGCTCGAGTGGGATCGCTTGCCGGAAGATGTACCCTCCATACCCTGTTCCAAAAGAATCATTTTTATTATTTTGGGCCTGAAGCACGTGTGATTCTATTTTTTTTATGAAAATGATATTGAAAGCATGACAATAATTTACCTCATCATTGGTGATAATCTTAATATCCGCATCTTCATCGGCAAATTCACTGAAGTCATCTTCCAGATCTTTCTCACTAGGTTGTTTGTTTCCCTTGCCTATCAAAGAGACGGGCCAATCGACCACGCTATCCAGTGCCTCCCCAACAATGTCGAATTGGTGGTCTATTGTGGGTAATCCAGTCCCAGAATGATAGATTGGCTCACAAACTCTGACACAAGCCACACCTCCTTGCAGGCTATGCTAACGACGAGGGATTTTTTGCAACCCATGTGTGACCATGTTCTTCTTACCAATAACGTCTTTGACGTACAAAGTAACATCTTATCCATCCTGAAAGTTAAATTATTGCAAAAAATATTTAGTCCATATTAAGAAATTGAAGGTGTAAAAATTAATTAAGAAGAAAGTAGATTTATTTATACGGGCATACCTCATCATCACCTTCTCCATCAGTGGGCTCTCCACCTGACTTTGACGCAGCTGCAGCGAAGTCCTCCATGGTCTTTTCAATGAAATTCTTTGGATCATCAAGGCCTGCTGGGACTTGTATAGCGCCTATAGTTGCGAAGCCCTTAACTAGTTGCTCAAGTTAAGACACCATGGCCTTAACGACCGGTTGATCATTCGATACTTTCTTTTGTGGTGTTGGTTTTCTCTAGGAATTGTTGTCGCACTTGCTACGGTTGAGATGAGGAACCGACTTTGATGTTGGCAGTCCAGTCTGAGTACCCCAGTACCTACCTGGGTGATCCTTCTTATTTGTGGCCTTAATGAGAATAAGTCCCCCGATCCTTCCCCTCGTTCATTCTCAAGTGTCTCGTAAAGGAAATGCAAAGTTATGAATGAAAAAATGGTCGAAAAATATGTTAAATTTTCTTAACGTAGGAGAAATTGAAAGAACTTACTACATCCAAAACGATTATATGGACCTCCTTGGGGGTGTGCTTCCCAACGTTGTCCTTATTGGCCTCCAGGTAAACAAGCGATTTGTTCGGCTTAAATTCCTTATTCTCCAGTTGTTTCTCAATCTCCTTCCCGATGAATCCCTGATTGGACAGCTTCTTCCTCATCTTTTCATTAAGCTGCTCAAAAAGCCTGTCTACGACTTCTCGATTCCCTTTCCTCCTAGTGTGGTGGGTGTACTCCTTTGCGGATGCATATTCAGTTGCCTTCTTTCAAATCTCCTAAGGAAAGGGATTGGGTTAGGATCAAAATTATTAATGGAGAAAGTAATCCAATAACCACAGAACGATAGCTTGATATTCTGTTTTTGAAAAAACAATACCTGGAATTCGTCTGTCTAGCTCCTTCTCTCAAACAAATTCAATTCCTCCTCATCCATCCACTTATAATTCTGCCATGGTTTCACCTTCAATTTGTTAAGTCCACTATCCACGTCATGTATGTAATTGCTTGCCACCTTTGTCTTCCAGTTCCTATGTTGGTCTCTTTCCTTCTTGTACACATATTTCTTCAACATTTGTAGTTGAACTTCGGTCAATGTGTTCTCTATAATGAAGCTTGCCTGTAATGAAAGATGTGCACAGGGAGACTTTGATCATGTGTTCGTAACGGAACAAATGAAGAAGGAGAGGCTTAAAAATTAATCAAGAGCTTACCAATACATCCTTCCATGAATATTCCTTTACATAACCGCAGGCTGTCCATGCCGTCCAATTCTTCTTGAAAACCACCTTTTTTTCGTGGAACCAGAAAGCAACAAGAACAAGATTACTCTTCTTCACAAGCATGACGTACTGACAAGTCACTGTTCCAAGCTGGCTGCACCAACTTTTTATCTCAAACTTGTCAAATCCCTCACAATTTTTACCTATCGCCTTGGACAATTCGTTGTCTTTTTTCACTTTCCTCCCCTTTCAGGATCCCTTCGCATCTTTGTTGGAACTTTGGGGTTCTTCCTCCGACCCACCACCTTCCTCTCCCTCAACATTGTCCTCCTTTATTTGTTTATGTTGCGATGTTCCCTCATTTTCATTGCTTGCCACCTTTATGTTTTCATTGTTAAATTAGCATTATGACCCATAACCTTTACATTAAACCCTCACCCACCATTCAATGGTTCTGGATATGGCTTTATAATGTACCCTAATATTTATGTCTAATAATTGGAATGCCATGGTTGTTACGATGGTAGAACTTGTTGATCTCCATTTTTTGCAATTAGGTCCTCCAACTTTATTTTGCTTTATCGATACTTTCCATAACTACAAAATATTCCAAATTTAATGTTCTATCCTTAAAGGTGAATTATAAAATATTTGTGCCTCGTGGTTCAATTCTCCAAAAGCGCAAGCGCATGTTCTAGAGTAAACAATGATGGTTTTCTTCAAGGTGTCAATGTGGGATTCGAAGATCTCTGGACGCCACTTTGGGGCCTCAACCCATGACAGAACACTCTCATGGCCAACAATCGTTGAACGTATAGCAATGCTGGATGGATAAACGTTGTGCTCTTGCTAAGATGATTTCTCTTTGTGCCTGGAAGGATTCTCCGAAAATTGCTCAATGAGAATGGAAGGCCTTATTGGCGAGTCCTCGGAATCTTCTTCCTGTATTTCCACCCGAATGCTTGGGCAATGTCCCAAGGTGACATAGTCCATTCCTTATCATCCAAGTGGAAATGGATGCTTCTCCTCCCCTCACCGTCCTTTGATTGTTCTAAGGTCGCCAAAAACTCATAAGTCCACCGTATATAGGTCTTGAAATGCTTGTCTAAGATGCTCTCTAGGCCTATTCAGGTTAGCAGATATGTGACAGGCTCAATTAGGCCTAGAGCTCCAAAGGTACCTCGGGTTGAAGGTTTTTGCTTAGGGATCTTGCATTTCACCTCATTGGTTCCCACGGAACCCTTGTTGTTGTCCCCTAACAAACTGTGGCCTATTTCCTCCATTGTTGAAATCCAATGCCTTAACTTCCATCATATCTTCCACCACTTGCCGGAAAACATCCATGTGATGATCAAGGATGCAAACACCTCACACAGTAAACATAGGTCCATATATATAGTAGTGGGGAATTTGGCCTAAAAATAGCCCCAAATGGCCAAAAATCCTAGCAGCCGCAACCGACAAGTGGGTGGGATTTGGCACGGTCTGTGCCGGCCGAGACCCCCTCGTGTAAGAGTGAGGCGCTGGCATTGGCACGGGACGTGGCCTCGTGCCGGTGCATGCATCACTCGTGGTGGTACGACCTATGCTCACTAGCACGAGTCGTCGGCCGACACTCCATTTTTGCTCATTCTGATCTGCGTCCCACGTCGTTTGGCGCACCCTGTCGGCTGGAACCTTATTTTGCTCAGTATCTCAGCACGATACATGTTGTTCTTCACACCCCGTCCACTGGTCTTGGCATTGGTGACTTATAACAGCGTGGACCGTGTGAAATGGTTCCGCGCCATACTTAGCAAAATTTGGAGTGAAAAAAAAAAACAAAGGCACACCACCAGTACGACTTGTCGTAACCCATGCTGGAGCATGGCACAGATCAGATTGGGTGGAACGGGTCATGCCAAAGACTTCTGGCACGGTCCGTGTAGTGTGGAATGGGCCATGCTAGGTGAGGCCTTCGTGGCGGCCTAGTGTTGTCCATGCTGGTTGTGGCTGATCCGGTCGACTGACTTGTTTGCTTTGTTACGAGTGGACTGTTGATTCAATTTGGAAATTCTTGTAGTCGATTTCATAGCGCTCGAGAAGAAAAATCCAATGGTGCCACCCTTAAGGACTGATTCTCCTCGGATCTTTTCCAGAACTCCGTGCAACCTCAGACAACGATCCCTCCATTTCTTTCTTTTCTTTCTTGAACGTCGAGTCCGCCTTTCCTAGGCTCAACTCCATCTACTAACACGTTTTGGAGTCTGTGGCATTCAATCCACTACCATTATTGTGAATAACCTTCGATATCTTCTAATCCTTTTGAATAGCCTTCAAATATCTACTACCACCCTCGCGGATGACCTTCTACAAAAAGATAATAAAAGTTACTCACGAGCAACCTACTTATGAGATCAAAAAGGATTATCTAGGTGCCCATGAATACAAAGTGTCCATTAGCTTCAATTAAGTCTACAAAACTCAGGATTTAGACAAGAAAACCAATAATGACCATCTAAACCCTTTGTAATGTAAACCTAACTAAAACTAGTAATCAACCAAACAAAAGATGATAATTAATGTGTTAAATTGCATTGGCTATCGCATGCATGATGGTGCACATCACCTAACTAAAACTAGAAATCAACCAAATAAAAGATGATAATAAATGTATCAAATGCATCAGCTAACGCATG
This sequence comes from Rubia tinctorum, assembly GCA_032355605.1. NCBI lineage: Eukaryota > Viridiplantae > Streptophyta > Magnoliopsida > Gentianales > Rubiaceae > Rubia > Rubia tinctorum. Next base: position 5,455 of record JAULKM010143670.1, on the reverse strand, counting down.
TATAAAGGTGTATATCATTACCCCACTTGAATAGTTCTTGAATCTCTCAAGCACTTTCTCGGCTTAATGATCTTGCGACAAGACAATTCCTTCAGAATGTCCAAATATTATGATCCGTAAGATCACATCTGCTAATCCAAAGTCTTTCATGTCAAACTTTCCCTCAAGTAAGTTCTTGGTTTGTTTGATCATGTCTTTATTGCTACCTATGATGAGCATGTTATCCATATATAGGCACACCAGTATCCATTTGGAGCATCTTTGACATAGATGCACTTGTCACATTCGTTTATTTTGAAACCATTTGACATCATTACGTTGTCAACTTTTTTGTGTCATTGTTTAGGTACTTGTTTTAACCCATATAGGGATTTCAAAAGTCTACACCTTTTGTGATCTTGTCCAAGGATGACATAATCCCCAGGTTGTTTCATATAAATTTCTTCTTTAAACTCTCCATTTAGAAATAAATTTTTGTACATCCATTTGATGTATTTCTATATTTAATATAGCCACGACTGCTATTATAATTGTAATTGAAGTTATTCTCGTAACCGGAGAATAGGTGTCGAATAAATCCAAGCCTTATTTTTTCCTAAATCCTTGCACCACAAGCCTAGCCTTTTACTTCCCTGTTGAGCCTAGCCTTTTGCATTTTCTTTTGAAAATTCACTTGCTCCCCAGAGCTTTTGAACCCGATGGAAAATCAGTTAACTTCCATGTATAGTTTTACATAACGGAGTCAATTTGATCGTTCACCGCTTCCTTCAACGAAGGTGAATCTGGTATAGACATGGCTTCCGTAAATGTTCTAGGATCATTTTCTAATAGATAAGCCATTTCAAGTCAAGACCAAATGATTTCTCCTTTCTAGATCTCTTGTTACATCTAGGTTCACCGTTGCCCTCTCCTGTTTGTTGATCAGAAGTACTTGCTTCTCCTTTCTTCACAAGTTCGTTTATGACTTACTTTGTCCTTACACAGGAACACATTTTTAAAGAAGGATGCATTCCTTGATTCTATTCACTATATTTACATGTAGATCTAGTTCATTAGACTTGTACACTAAGAATCGATAAGCATTACTATTGTGCGCATACCCGATGAAAATAAAGTTAACGGTTTTAGATCTAATTGTGACCTTTTAATGAGGTGGTACTTCCACTTTTCCTAGGCACCCACACACTTTAAGGTATTTGTATGAACCTTTCCATAACTCATAAGGCGTCTTTCTAGTTACCTTATGGGGTATCTTGTTGATAATGTCGTTGGATGTTAATATAGCCTCCCCCCACATGTTCTAGGATAACCTTTAATTTTGCAACATTGCATTCATCATCTCTTTGAGAGTTTGGTTCTTTCGTTCTGCAACTCCGTTAGATTCAGGTGAGTAGGGAGAGGTAGTTGGACGAATAATACCACATTTTCTACAGAACGCATTGAAAGGTTCATTATACTCACCTTCCCAATCACTTAAGATAATTTTAATTATTCTATTAAGTTGGTTCTCAATTTCCTACTTGTACTCTCTGAACTTTTCTGAAGCTTCATCTTTTCTATGTTGTAGATACACATAGAAATATCTTGTGCAATCGTCTATGAAAGTCACAAAATACATTTACTTAATCTAGTTTGCACAAACTTTAAATCGCATAGATCTGTGTGAATTAAGCCTAAAGGTTTGGTTGTTCTCTTCACATCTGGGGATGGTGTTTTCGTGAGTTTTGCCTGAACACGGACTTCACATTTGTCTTTACTTGTTTTGAATTCTGGAATCATGTTCATGCTTACTAGTCTATTAATAGATTTATAATTCACACGTCTCAATCTTTCATGCCAAAAGTTAAAAAACTCTACAACATAAGCAAAAACATTATTCTTATTCATTGAAGATTCGGGTACATTAGTTTTTGGGATGACAGTCATTACATTTATTTTCATCAGTCCATCCTTTACATATCCTTTTCCCACATACATCCCATTCTTAGAGATGACTAACTTGTTAGTCACAAGCTTGATCATAAACTCGTTCCTAGAGAGGAAGGTGCCCGAGATTATATTCTTGCAAATGTATAGCACATGCAGGACATTATTGAGTGTCAGCTCCATCTTGGAAGTCATCTTCAGCACGACCATCCCTTAACCTTCACCGTTGAACTGGTGGGTTTCCCATGAAGACTTTGTCTAATGTCTTGATCTTCTGATGTGTTGTGAACATACCCATATCTAAGCAGATATGTCTAGTGGAACCTGTATCATACCACCACTCCATTGGATTGCTCTCAGTCATCACAACACACAGGCATGAATTCGAGAGTTGGCCTTCAGTTAGGTTGGCTAGAGATTTTCCCTTCCTCATGTCGACCTTGCTACGACATTCATCTGCCTTGTGCTTGGTCTTTTAACACTTGTGGAATTTTCCGCTGAACTTCTTAGAATGCTGCTTCTTAAAGTTGCTCGACTTCTTGGGTTGAAACTTTCTTTTCTTGCCCTTATACATTGCTAGATTTACTTTCAGCTCAAGCTGCACCCTATCGGCCTTTCGGTTGGTTGACTCAATTCAAATATTGACAATTAAGTCATCGACTTTCATTGTCTTTTGTTTGTGCAACGGATAGTGCTTGAAGTTCTCGAGGAACCTTCTCAGTGAAGACACCTACTTGAAAGATTTCACAGACGTTCATGCCTTCAGCTATAACCTCATAACTGATAAGTTGCAACTCTTCAATCTGATCCATGATCAGCCTGGAGTCTGCTATTTTTTAGTACATAAACCTTGCCGCTACATGGTTCTTTGTGCCTACATCTTCAGACTTATATTTCTTATACAAGGCCAGCCACAAAACTTTGCTCGTTTTTTCAGTACCGTACACATTGTACAATGAGTCAATCATTCGTGTTGTAGTATAGCCCTTGCACATATAGCCCCTAGAATCAGTTCTAAAGGCTTTCTAGAACGTGCATATCAGTGTTATTTTGAGAGATGATAGGTTTGTACTCCTTGAATTACTCGTCCACATTCAACGTGGTCAAGGAGAAGTGCATCTTTTGATTCCACATCTTGAATCTCGTTCCATTAAACTTGTCGGGTAGAATTCTCGCTTGTGGAGCATTTGGCAATGCTGGCATGACATGCTTAATTTGATGATCATCTCTTTCTGAATTTGGATTCACAGTAGGTGTAACAACCTCGGGCCGAACTAGTGGTAGGCCACTCCCAAACAAAAAATTTGACGTCGACTTACCAAAGTTTCCAGCATTGGCATTTTCATTTGCCATTTTTCATAAATTTATTTTTCAAACAATGTAAATAAATTATTAATGGCTTTAGAATAGATTTAAAACACGTTTATATAATTTCCCAGGAAAGGGGACTATATGTGCAAGGGCTAAGATATATGGGCATGACAGTTGATGAGACGTCAAATGAGTCGCCAGCCTTCTTAGACAATTTTTGTTGGTCATTCACTAAAATCTGCTTTTAAATCTTATTCAAATATATATATATATATATATGTATATACACATATATTTTTATAACAATTTTCATTTTTTGATTTCAAATATTCAAATTAAATTTGAAAATTCTAAAATTTTAAATTTAAATTTCATAAATTTCAATTTATATATTTGAAATTTACCAGTTTAAGAATAATAGTTAAAATCCTAATTAATTCAGGGTACTCTTTAATAAAGAACGTTAAAAAATTCATAATTAATTAGAATTAGAATTAATTCAGAATTAACTATTCCAAACTGTTCCAAATGTTAACAAACTTATTCAATTTTTTTCTTCAAAATATAGATATAAGTTTTAGCAACGTAAGAGAATTTAGAACAAATCAGATAAATTTTAATAGTAATTCATTTTATTATAAACTTAACAACACCAGATTTATTAGTTTTTAGGAATTAGAGGTAAAATAATTTCAGAATTAAGATTGCAAGAACTTAAATTTCCAAAAAACTAAATAACAGAATTAGGCAGGTCAAAATTCGAACAGAAAAAGTTACTGAATCCAGAAAATGGATGGATTGATGCAGAGTCGAGATGAAAAACTCTGTCCTTAATTCTGAAAATGCCCCGTAGTTTGTGACGATATGGTAGCATATCGAATCCCACGATATAACTACTAATAGATTATGTCCTGCACAACTCAGAAACAGAAACTGGCGAACTAACAAATTTGTGGCTTACTCTTAGACTCGATGAAAAAGAAGACTATGAACGAAGAACACAACGAACGAAGGAACTTTGTATGAGCAGAGAAGGAGGAGAGGATTTTTGTGTGTTTTAGAATGAGGTTAGAGGAAGCCTTTTATAGGAAGGAGGGTACTAATTCCCGCCCCTTCAATTCTGAAGGGAGGATTCCACGCCCTGTAATGAAAAAGGAGGAAGACCATGAGTGATTTATGCCTCAGCAATTAGGAGGCTTAATCGATTCAAAAAAACAAAGTTGAGCCACAGTCCAAAAAGGCCTACTCGAACCTTTCTGATAACCTAAGCCTCGAGGCCCGAGGCTGACCAGTCCCAATCCGATCCAAATTGATCCACAAAATCCAAAATGTTACTTTTCAAGTAATCATTTTTAGCGCTCATTTCTCATTTAAACGGAACCTGAATTTAACGTGTGAGAATAGTACAATGCAGTACTCACGGAGATGAAACCAATGCATCCTTATTCCGGTGCAAATAGTGGCCAAAGCCCACTAGAATTTTGCTCGAAAAAATTCAGTTCCAACATAAACGTTTTGGGAATAATTTACGAAAAGAGAAACAAAACCTATTATTTCACCTAAAAGTTTATATCAAATCTGTCATTTTCTCATTAAATCTTTGTAAAAGAAAATATTTGTCCAAACATTGTATACAACTATTTATTATGCTTCAGAATATGAATAATAATACTTTGCAATCTTTTACTTGACGAGCAAACACCAATCAGTGTAATTCAATATGGCAATATCGTTGTTAATGTAAGTTCTCAGAGCAAGACAAGGAAGAGATCGTCTCACAGCGAAACCAATGATTAATATGTAATATTATGAAGTTTAATTAGAGATTGAGTTCTAAATACAATTTTAGAAAGTTTTGGAGAGGAAGGAGAGATCTGGGTGCAAATACACTTTTTGGGGGTGTTGGGTATAAATAATTGGGGAATTAATAATTTCGAGTCATAAGAACCCCGCGGGTCAAGAATATGGGTCAGAAAAATCGCAGATCAATTTTTCCCTCACTTTCGCGCAATGCGCAGGTTTTAACTACTAGACTTGATGTTTCAGTTTCAGTACTTGATGTTTCAATCAAATGGTGTGTCTGTTTTATATAGTTATTTTGGGATCTTTTGTACTCATTTTAGTAGACTTTTATGCTTTGAATACTCTATTTTACCTTGAATTCCTATTATTAGAGTTGAGAGCGACTTTATCGCTTTTGTCACTTGTAATAAGAATT
>JAULKM010143661.1:0-17997 GCA_032355605.1 Rubia tinctorum | reverse complement strand
TGGTACTATGTAGGGGTGACCCATGATCTTATATATTGAGTAATAATACTGTCAACCATCGATGTGGGACTCTAACATCTTCCTTCCTAGCCCGTTGACATCACCGAGCTGTACGGATTCACAAACCAAACATAGAAAACACGCACGGCTACCGAAGAACTTGACAGGAAACACAGTTTCTCCGAAAATTCTCACAAATTGACCAAAACCAATTTCACGAGAGTGAAAATCCAAATTGATAAAGATTTACACAAGATATAAATTAGCAGCTGTATAGAAAAGATATTCGTTACCAGCAATTGAGCTTAGAACAGGGACTGAAATTCAGCACTTAGAGCAGGGCTTCGTCTCCAATTGAGAATGAGAATCTACTCTACTGAGCGTCGCCCATTCACAGCCGATTCAGTCTGAACCTTGGCGCTCAGAACAGGGAGTCGTCGCCACCGTTACCGTTTTACTGAAAGTATATACTCTTTTTATTTTTCTATTTTTTTTTAGTGAAGTCCTAAAAATATCTAACTTTAAGCTAAAAATGGCATACTAACCCTAAAAAATGTGAAAGTTATAAAAATAATCTTACCTTTTAGATGGCCGAAATGTATTAAAGTGATTATTTTGCTCCTAAATTTTAAAAAGTGAGAAAGAAACTATAAAAGCAGAAATGCCTTCATTTCCCCACTTTTCTTCTTTCCTTTTCTAGTTTTTTCTTTCCCGTTACCTATTCTTCTTTCTTTTCGTCTTTCCCATAACCTGATTCTTCTTTCTTCTCGCCTTTCCCATCACGACGAGAGCAAGAACATGCTGACAAGCGATGAGAGATTGTGTGGGCGTACGACGTGGAGTCCAACCTCTGGTCGAAGATCGCTCTGATGAGTGAGGAGAGAGACAAGTTTGTCAGCCGCCACCCCGAAATCCAGCAATAGCGCTGACTAAATTCACGATGCCGCTCCCGACGAAGTCAATTGTGCTGGAGCCAAACAACGGCGCATCAGAAGACGCGCTCAGGGGATTAATTCAGTACAAACCCAATCAAGTGAGATTGGGGTGGTTTCTGGGGTGGGGGTGGATGGTGATGGCAAGAAGAAGAAGAAGAAGAAGAAAGGTAGCCGATAAGGATGGTGATTGATTCGCACTACGCGGGGTCGCTAATAAAATCAACAACCTTTTTACGGAGAGGCGCAACTAACCCACAAAATACTTCACAAAGATAAAGGTAGATAGTGGCAAGTCTGGGGTCGTCCACAGAGATGCTAGAACTTTAAAAAGTTAACTGCACACAGCCACAATCAGGACGTCTATCCGATCACGTGTCAGGAATAACTAAAGTTTCAAAACAAGTTTCCTTTGAAGGGGTTATCTAACAACTGCAATCATGCAAAGACAAGAAAGAGTAAACTATAAAATTGGCATTTGGGATATTTGCATTACATGACACGTAGTATACTTCGATCCTAGATTTAATCAAGTACAAAGACGTATAAACATATCCTAATGCTTATGTCACATAGTGTGATCGGTGGTAAACACTTCCCCCTATCTGTCACATAAGGGTGCTCTCATTTTCTTCCACTGATACCACCTCCGTAATTAGGGAAGTGCAACAATGGCCCAGCCGTTGTGCAATTCTATTCATTCCCCGTAAAGAATCACATACCGAACACTCCACTATAAATACTTCTCCCTAGAACTATGAAGGCAAAGGGATTGACACTCTATTCTTGAATATAGGGTTGCAACAACAAGAGTCGAATTACGCCAACCCTAGTTGCTACTAAACTAGCTTTATCTGTAACCTATCGAGCTCCATTCCAGCTCACCAGTGTCCGGTCATCGGAACGGTGACTCGCGACCCACATGCATGCACTCATACAGTCAATGTATCCTCACTCCCCCAATTACTCTAGCGGCACTTTCCAAGGGGATACCAATAAATGCGCCAACCTAAAAGTAAACTAAGGCATATGCCAACATAGTGTATCGATCATGCAATTAACAAGAATGTAAAGCACAAGTCGATATAATAATCACAAGTATTAAAGGATAGGAAGATCTAAAAATCTCACAAAATAACCACTAAATCATGAACACAAATATTATCACCAAGCTAATTAAACTACTCTACTACTAATATATCTATAGCACTCATTGAATTAAATGACATGGATCTAAGAAACTAAGAGAAGGAAATGAAAAAGAAAAAAAAACTCTAGAGAGAGAGAGAACTCTCATCTTCCTTCCTACCTAACAAAAAATAAAATCTACATTATGCCTACTTGTTAAAATCTAGAAGACTAAAGGCTCGCCTCTAAAGGCGCAAGTTTGGAATTAACCCTAATGGCTTCCACTAGTGAAATCCTAGGTCCCCACTAGTGCTACATCGATATGGGTAGTGCCCCAACACTGCCACATTGGCACGGGTAATGCCCCAACATTGCCACATTGGCACGAGCCGTGTAAGAGCACACGTCTCGTGTGGCACAGGCCGTGTAATTGAACACGGTCCACCGACCAGGAATGTGCCTCCGACTTTCTGAACGGCACGAGTTGTGTATAATATAGCGGGCCACCGGATGGAAGCATGATCTGACATCTTGAACGACACGAGCTATGTAAAACCTTGCGGGCAGCCGACTTGGAGTCGATTTCTTGGAAACCGATGATGCAGGCGTGCAATTATTTACAGTTGGCATGATGGAGGTCCGGATCTTCAACATCTTGGTGCACGAGTCGTGCAAAAGAACACGGACTGTGTTGGGACTTCTTGGCACGGGTCGTGTAAGCTAAATAGGCCATGTAACTATGACACTGGTCATGCAAGCTACACGGGTCGTGCTGGCTTTGACTCTTCTAAAATTTGTTTTTTCCTTCAACTTGTTTGCACCGCTACTGATGAGCCGCTGATCCAGCTTTAGAGTTCTTGTAGTCGATTTTATAGTGCTTAAGAAAACTAATCCAACGGTGCCCCCCCCCCCACAAAGGCTGATTATTATGGGATCATTCCCAGAACTCTGTGCAACTCTCGAATTAGAATTCACCCCGCTTTTTATCTTCCTTCTTTGGCCCTTCTCTGTTCTATCACGTTTTGACTCATGACCTTTAGTCTCCTACCATTGTTGCGAATGACCTTCTACAATCTACTATCATTCTAAAGAATGGTCTTCACTAAACTACTTTGAAGTGCTTCCGAGCAATCTACAATGAATCTCACCAAATAGGATCTAGATGGTCGTAAGGATATAAACATCCATTAGGTCTAATAAGTCTACAAAACTATAGATTTAGACAAGAGAACCAACAATGGCTATCTAACCCCCTTGTAATGTTAAGCTGACTAAACGTAGATATTATCCAACCAAAGCATACTAATAAATGTGCTAAATGCATTAGTTAACACATGTTTTTAAGTGTAGGTCAGGGATGGTGGCGGGCTAGGTGGTGGTGGGCTAGTGGTGGCAGGGGAAACGGACTGGGGTGGTGGTGGTGGCGGTGGGCGGGAGAGAGGAGTGGTGGAAAATGGGAGTGCTAGTGAGGTGGCGGATGGGCTGAAGCAGGTGGCTGGTGAAGGGATGGGCTGGGATGGTAGAGGGTGGGAAGTGGTGGTGAGCGGGAGGGAGGAAGAAGACCAGTGAGTTGTTTTTTTTAAGGAGGTGTAAATTGGGAAAAGCAATTCAACTTCTGGGGGTAAGGGTATTTTCATCATTTCATGTCTGGTACACCTGCATTGATGAGTCAATGTCGAAATTAGGTCAAAATGTTATGTCTGCACAATTCGTCATAAAGTTAGTGTTATTTTGATATTTTCTCATTTTGCAGGGATATATTATCACTTCCAGCCTAAAGTTAGCTTTGGAAGTGTAAAAATCCCATTTATGAGTGTTATTAGTCTCAAATAAAATGCACATTTAAAATAAAATAAAATATATGATAAAGATAAAGTTTACCGTTAGATCAGGTTTCTAGCAAACCCTCAATCTATAATTTATGGGGTTAGAACATATATATTTCATTTTTTATGTTTCTAAATATCTCCAAAACTACAGAGAACTTAACGCAGTAAAAGATTGTTACGAAAATACTCCCCAAGTTCTAGTTTATAGAGTTTTTTCTCTTGTGACTTGCATGTTAGTAGTTGTTAGTTGAACCCCCCCCCCCCCCAAGCCTGTTTTAGCAATACTAATTATTCCTGATACGTGATCGAATTGATGACCTGATCGCGACTGTGTTTAGTTAACTCTTAGATTCCTAGAATCTCCGTGGACGACTCTGGTCTTTCCAATATCTACCCTTTAGGTAACATAGTAGTAATAACGGAAGCAACATTATAGATTCTTATCTTTGAAATGCTCTCTCTCGGTTTAATTATGTATCTCCTATGATTTATTAAGCCACACCAGGAAGGGACGAGTCAGGCTCAGGTAAGTGATGCTAAACTGAGAAATATCAATTCTCTTAATGAAGGGACTGATTTGATCGTCAAAGTTTTTTCCCCGAAATCACTTACAAGACCTTTGTTGTATCTGCACGCCATACGGTGAATGTCAACCATCTAGTTTGATCGGGAATACGACATTATTGGCGCCAACTGTTGGGGCAATTTTTTTAAAGTCCTTTATTCCCTTCAATATAACCATGGTTTTCACCAGAAGCGAGAGAAACCAAAACCACCACACACAAGAACAAAAAAATGGACATAAAAAGAACATGCATCCCAGTCAAGACCAAGAATACGTTCCCAGAAAGGAACGAGATAAAAACAAAGAAGATACGGATGACAACAAAGAAGAAGCTAAAATCAAGAAAATGATAGGAGAGTTTTCACAATGTTTTAGAAGAGAATAAGAAGCATCTGTATAGCCAATTCTTAGTCACTATTAAGCCAAAATTCCCAAAAAGAAATTAAAAAAAGTTAAAGGCATGAGAGCTTTAATTACGAAGAAGAATTAAGGGATATAGTGGTAGATGATGATACAGACCGGTCACCGTTAGCACCACATCTTTGCGATGAAAAAAATCCAAAAGATTTCAAGCTACCATTGCATGTGAAAATCTATGATGGGACAACAGACCCCAAGGAATTCTTACATTTCTCTCACAATAGTATGCGATTTCACGATGCAGAAATTGAACTAGTCTTTAAAGCTTTCCCTATTTTCTTATATGGGACAACGATTATGTGGTACGATGACCTACCACGTGGAAATATTTGGCCTTGGGCACAGTTATCCGAAATTTTTTAGGGCACTTCTATCAGAAGCAAAAATTTACCAGATCGGCAGCGGACCTAAACAGCATAGCCCAGCGAAGTGATGTAAGCCTAGCAGATTACCACAATCGGTTTGTTACAGAAAGTTTGCAAGTTCGCGATCTGTCATTGTAATAGCCACTAGGTGCATTCATTGGTGGCATGCGATCAGGAGAATTTTACAAGGAACTCACAAAAAATGCCAGAGAACCTAAGAGAATTGCAGAAAATGATTGAAAATTATGTGCGGACTGAATAAGAATAAAACCGAAAAATAGAACGCGAGCAAGGTGAAAAAAGGATAATGGAATATTCACAGAGAGGTATTTTCTAAAAGGGAAAATGAAATATCCCTTTCAAGGGAAAAGAATTGGGAGCACAAGTGACACAATTTCTAGAAACTCATTTGAAAAAAATTGCAAAAGGAGATTTGGAAGGAAGGCGAATAGGGAGTTGTTTTGCGAACCTATGCCAATAACAGCACCATCAGCTAAGCGGTTTAGGGAATACTATTGTGTCTTTCACAAGGACCATGGACACGACATCGAATACTACAGGGACTTGAAAAGGCAAATAGAGGAAAATTTGCAAAATATTTATCTGAGCCAATACAAAAAGGAGGATGGAGGAAACCGGTATAGAAAAGTAAACAAAGTAGGAAAATCCATGGGGAAAAATGGGACGCAGTGAATACGCAGAGCAAGAATAAAAAAATGACTGCGGCGATGGATTATGAAGAGGACCTTGTGAACGATGCCCTAGAGAAAGTAATCTCATCGATCCGTGGATAAACTGAAGCTTTATCTAACAACGCTTGGAAAGCCAAGGCTAGATACTCCCCACCACACGAGCCTACTGATAAAAGACTTTCCTGCAATGAGACGATAAAATTTAGCGAAGAAGATGTGGTTCCCAATGCTTTGCCTCATAATGACCCATTGTTCGGTATTGCTAAGATTGAAAATGCCACAGTTCACAAGGTATTTACGGACAATGGGATTGCAGCTAAAATTCTATTTGTCGATTGCTTTGATAATTTGGTATTCAAGCGAACTGATTTGAAGAAGTCTACATCCTCTCTCGTAGGCTTTACCGGATGAGCGGAGACGCCTTTCGGTAATATACAACTGCCTGTTACCATAGGTGAAAATGACAAAAATTGCACTATCATGTGCGACTTTATTTTCATGGACGCACAAAGCCCATTCAAACCCATTATTGGTAAGCCCTGGATGAATACAACAAAAGCGATATGGTCAACATATCACTTGGTGATGAAGTTCCCAACTCCAGCAGGAGTCGCAACGATAAGAGGAAATCAACAAAAAGCCAGGCAGTGCATGGTTATTGCGATGCGAGCAGGAAGAAATGCTGAACAAACAAAATGGTCAACACCATCTCGAACAAAAGCTTACTCAAACAAGCGGAACCTCAAGTGGATCTGGGAGAGGAAACTAAAAATTTCATGTTGAACGGTGTAGATACTTCCAAATACGTTAAGATAGAAAAATATCTTCCAACCGAAGTAAAGGAAAAAGAGACGGAAGTCACAAAGATACATTAGCATGGATTGTGAAGAACATTGGAGGAATAAATCCAGAAATTACTACCCACTCTCTAAATATTAACGGTTTGATCAAACCGGTTAAGTAAAAGTAGCGAAGCTTTGCTAGCGATAGAAAGAAAGCAATTGAAGAGGAGGTTAGAGCATGCTTCATGCCATTATCTTGAAGGAAGTGATTTACCCGAAGTGGTTAGAAAACCCAATGATTGTAAAAAGGTGGACATGGGATGGAGGATGTCCATAAACTTCAGTGATCTAAACAAAGCATGTCCAAAAAAATTGCTATATGTTACTTAAAATCGATCAGTTGGTGTAAGAAATATTAGGATATGAAGCCCTAGCATTCTTAGATGCCTACAAAGCATACCACCAAATACTGATGAACCCAGAAGATGTGGAAAATATAGCTTTCATAACAAGCTTTGGAGTGTTTTGCTACGTGAAGATGCCATTTGGCCTAAAGAATGCTAGATCAACATATCAGAGAGTAATTGACACGGAATTTTGCAATCATATAGGAAGAAATGTTGAAGCATATGTTGATGACATTGTGATTAAAATCAAAAGGTTATGTCAGTTTGCGCAAGACTTGAAAGAGACCGTGGACACACTAAGTGCGGTTGGTATGAAACTCAACCCTGAGAAATGCATAATTGGAGTAGGTGCAGGGAATTTTTTTGGGGTATAAAGTATCCTCCAAATGAATTGAAGCTAATCTAGAAAAGATACAGGCAATAGTCGACCTCTCACAACCACGGACAATCAAAGAAGTGCAAGTGTTGATGGGATCCCTAGCATCACTTAGCAAGTTCATTTCAAAAGCTACCGAAAAAATTTCCCACTGTTCAAAATCCTTAAAGGGGCCAAGAAGTTAAGCTGGAATGGGGAAATTTGGAAAGAGTATAAGTCGTTGAAGGAAAGGCTACAAGCGTTGCCAACACTGGAGTAACCAATACTAGTAGAGACTCTATATCTATACCTGAAAATTTTGAGAAAAGCAGTAAGTTCATTATTGGTGCGTCAAGAAGGACAAAGACAAGTGCTAGTATACTACATCATCAGGATATTACAAAGTGCAGAAATGGCATACTTACCGATTGAAAGACTAACTCTCACATTAGTATACTCAGCAAGGAGACTGCGGATCTATTTTCAAAGTCATAGCATAATTGTGTGTGCTGACTACCCAATCAAGAAAATTTTGAACACGCCCGAATCATGTGGCAGGATGACTAGAGGGGCTCTTGAATTAGGACAATATGAGATCCACTTTCAGCCGCGAGCAGCAATAAAGGTGCAAGCCTTAACATATTTCATCACATAAATGACAACACAGATGCACAAGAGGCAAGTACACCAAAATACATTGGAATTGACAAAGGGAAATTAAAGTGGATGGATATTGCGTGGAAAATTTTCGTTGATGGAGCTTCTAGCAAAGAAGCCTGCGGTGCAGGATTGCTATTGGTAAATCTTGATGAGGTAGAACACATATACTCACTTCGTTTCGATTTCCCACTCACCAAAAATGAAGCAGAATAAGAAGCACTTATACCTTACAATTAGGATGAACGTCAAAAGTGTTAAGTGCTTTAGAGATTCACATATAGTAGTCCAGCAAGTATGTGAAGATTATGAGATGCAAGAGGAGAAGTTGATAAAGTATCTAAGAAGAGTTCTCCAGCTCATCGGCCAACTTGAATACTTTGATATTCAACATTTACCAAGGAGTGAAAATACCAAGGAAAAAACCTTAAGTAAATTGGCAACATCAGCCTTTGATTCTTTGTTGGGAAAGAATGATGTGAAATTAAAAGTCATACAAGTCAGAAGTACAATAACAACAGTTGTGTCAACGGTCTAGAAGGAAGAAACAAACTGGATGACACCATTAAAGAACTACTTCAAAATTGGAAAATTTCAAGCAAACAAGATACAGGCCAGAAAGGTTGAATTACGATCTCACAAATATGTTTATGAAGGGGGAATCTTATACAAAAAATGTTTCCTATCTCCATGGATAAAGTGTGTGGGACCATCCCAATTAGTCAAAATCATGAAAGAAGTTCATGGGGGATTATGTGGGACGCATCAAGGTTCTCGAGCAATCATGAAGAAGATAATTCGAGCAGGGTACTATTGGTCAACCATGTCCAACGATGCGCACAACTTCATGATAAAGTGCAAAAGCTACCAAATTAACGTGCCAGTATTACATAAGCCACATGCCACTTTAACAGGGATGTATGGAGCTTGTCTCTTTGACAAATAGGGAATCGAATTGGTTGGAACTTTCCCTAAAGGAGCTGGAAATGCAAAGTTTCTGATTGTAGCAATTGACTGCTTCACGAAGTGGGTAGAAGCGAATCCATTGAGAAGAGTCACGACAGAAGTAACAAGAATGTTTGTTTGGCGGAACATAGTTTTTCATTTTTGGTGTACCCCAAACTATCGTCACAGATAATGGTACGCAGTTCACAAGTGGGACCTTTACCAAATGGTGTTCGAAGTTAGGGATTGTGCAGAAGTTCATATCCGTAGCTCATTCCTAAGCTAAAGACCAAGTAGAGGTAACTAATAGAATGATAGTCTAAGGAATTCAAAATAGATTGGAGGGGAAGCGAACTGGTTGAGTGGATGAGATACCCTACACACTATGTTCATACAGAACAACAGTGTGAGAACCAATTGGAGAAACATTGTACAACCTAGTTTATGAGACAGTAATACCAATTGAAATCGAGAACTCAAGCCTTAGATTGGGAAAATACAATGAAGGCAATAATCCAGAAATGATGAGGTTGGATTTGGATGAACTTAAGGAGAAAAGGAAACATGAAACAATCACAGAGGCAAAGTACAAAGAGAAGATGACCCAAGCATATTTTGAGAAAGTTAAGAACACATAATTTTGAATTGGTGATCTCGTACTGCGGGAGAATGAGGCAAGTCTGGCAGAAGAAAAAGGGAAATTATGGCCAATATGGAAAGGCCCGTACAAGGTAAAGAAAGGACACCAATCCAACTGCTACAAGCTAGAAAGATTGGATGGTAGCAGCATCCCGAACACTTAGTATGTGATAAACCTAAGGAAGTTCTATATTTTTATCCTTAGTATGAGATAGGAAAAACTCAATTATACAGGAACTATGATATGATCATTGGCGGCCTTTTCATTATGGGCATCATTATCAGTCTTTCAGCGTGATATCATCGCAACCGTACATAATCAATATTAGAAAACGTTTTTCCAGGAAAATATTTCATTGTATTGTTATTTTTATGCTAAGTCTATAGTAAAACTAGCAAAAAGTAGTAAACCATGGCACATCGCAAAAAGAACCAAATATCATATCTCGCAATGGAGAACAAGTACAGTTGCACAATCACAGCACAAAAAATTACAAACACCATCAAAAGTAAAAAAAAATTAGAAAAGTGACAAAAGCAAGAAATAGATCTTGCAGCTTTGCAATCTCAATACTTCAAGCTATAAATCTTGCAAAAAGGCTCATATGGCTTCAATAGCGACAAAAGAAAGAAATAGATCTTGCGGCTTCGCATAATATAGGTTTGCGACCTCAATCTTGCAAGCTATAGATCTTGTAAAAATATACAAATGCTTACAAAAATAGAGACAAAAGCAAGTA
This sequence comes from Rubia tinctorum, assembly GCA_032355605.1. NCBI lineage: Eukaryota > Viridiplantae > Streptophyta > Magnoliopsida > Gentianales > Rubiaceae > Rubia > Rubia tinctorum. Next base: position 7,541 of record JAULKM010143661.1, on the reverse strand, counting down.
ATAGATCTTGAAACTTCACACAATATAGAATCATGACCTAAATCTTGCATGTTATAGATCTTGCAAAAAACAAACACAAATGCGCACACGCAAACACATTGAAAATAGAAAAGTTAATACAAAATAAAAGTACAAAGATAGTATTCAGAATACGTGGAGAAATAAATTATCACATCGAATAAGTTATCTACGCCTTGGTGGACGAGATGACCTTGCAGAAAAAGAAGCACCACAGTGGACGGATTGTTCAACCTGATATTCCTCAAATACAATATGATCATAGCTCTATTTCATATGCAAGCAGGCAGTATGGCGGGTTTGGCCGCTTCATTCCATATGATCAAGATACTTAGCATAATATGCCTTAGGGTTAAACTCTTGGCGATTAAGTTGCATACTCATGAGATCAACAATTTCTTGATAAATTTTGTTCATATCCTCTGGGTTGCATATTTCCTCCTGTAGTTGATGAATATATGACCTAACAAAATCAAATAAATTAATTCTCTGCCCACGAATATTCATAGTTAGATCCCCATGGCCAGTGGACCACAAGACGATGAGGAAAGGGTATGGAGTTCATCTTTGTAGTCAACACAAGCTTGTTCAAGATGATGCACACATAAGTCAGGGTGGTCACACTCAACAAGAAAATGGTCATTCTGATTACAAAAGGGGGGTATTCACACTGAACTGTTCATCAAACCTAGTCTGGCACCCTGCAGAAGAAGTAGAAAGATGATCACACTCATCCTGTTTCTTCCTCAGTTGATCCAATAATTGGTCAATACAAGAACAATGTGTATCTATGATCAAAGTCTTCAGATGATCCTTGTGTGCTTTGTTTGTAGAAAAATTCTTTGCTTCTTGCTAACTAAGCTCAGCTGCTGTGGCTGAATAAGGTTGTTCTGCTCGGCGCAGAATCCTTTCAACTCGCGAATATAGCCTTGTAACTAATTTATAGTTTTCTTCCATCCCAGCTCCAGATTTTTAATTCTAAGTACTATATATTTGAGAAAAACAGCCAACCATGACGCCCACTCCTAGACACAACTAGGAAGTTTGAGCAAACGCACGTACGCACCAACAGATTCAAGATCAACTAAGCTACGAATGATATCTTTGTCAATAGATTCAATATTGCAACCTTTTGGTACAAATTTACTACAAGGGAAAATCATATGAGAAGATGGAGATGACGAATAGGTAGTGACGTGCCATCCAAGATATAATGGAATAAATTCCAAAGCAGATTCCCAACACTAGAAAAATGATCAGAAGAAACCAGCTCAAGATACTCCTTGGATAAGGATTCAGTATCTTCCACCAGCTTAATAGGGCAACAAGAATTGAAGAATATAAAAATGAGGACGGTGTTGAAAATGAACACTATATCCCAAAGAGTCAGGAAGGTTTAAAAACTTATGGTTGACCAAAATATCAAAATCCTACATATGAATAAATACGAGGAAAATTACAAAATTAGAATTGATATATCAAATTAATATCCAAAGAAGTACATATAGTGCAGATATATATATCAAAGTACAATTATATAATAAAGATAATAATCGTAAAAAATTTAGCCATAACACTAAGATCAACTAACATTAGAAAGAGAAGTGAACGAATCCTGGACAACAAGAGCATAATCCTCCTTGTTTTCATTCTTATCAAAACCCTCCACATTCGCATTGACCTCCAGGTTAGAAGAGGGCTTAGGACCAGGAGAAACAAATGGAAGGCCGTTAAAATAATCAACTTGACACGTTTGCAGCTTAGAAATACACGACAATGAGCGAAGACTGGCAAGATGCAATAATAAGGCATAAGGGTGCCCACCATCATAAATATTTTTCACAAATTAAGCATTAAGTGTAGTCTTTTGCCACTCCAATATCTCCTTGGACTTAGCCAGTTGAGGCAATTTTTTTGCCTTCAGGTTAGGGTTCAGCTTCCGCAGCTCCACTAAAGCTTCGCACCAACTAACATTTCGAGTAGAACTAGAAACCTCCTAAAAAAATTGGAGGACTTTGTTTTAAAGAACCGGTCAGCAAGAACTTGGGGGTAGCTAGGCGAAGCAAGACCCTTAGTCTACATCTCCTTCAACCAAGAGAAAAGCCTACTGGCTTCTTCTTCAGCGGCCTGCACACGCATCTCAGTAGATTCAGGAGAGATCTCCATAGCCTTGTGCTCCTTCTCATTAGCCTTGTACTTTTCTAGGAGCTAACCAACTTCCTTGGAAAATTTGGAAACTCGCTCACTAACAAGATGAAGTCTCTCACCAATCTTATGACATTGCTAGAAAAATACACAAGTGAATACCACAGTTATACATCGCAGTAAGAGAATACCAAATTAAGACAAAAATAATTTTAAAGTTGTAGCGAGCATACCACAGTCATCGGTTCATGAAGAGATATTTTAGAGAGGGTAGAATGAATAGTCCCTTCTTCCAACAAGTTATTGCTTCGCGCTGGAGCGTTGGAATGAGATTAAATAGTGCGCCCCTTTTCTCAGGGAGCCCCAAGGTAGTTGACGAACCACTAGACCTCTTATGTCTCCTTCTTTCTTTAGTGGCAGAAGTAGTGTCATTAACAACTACCTCTCCCTTTTTGGTACTTTACCTTAAGTAGATATTAACTGAGAATTAGCTTCGGCAATGTTCTCCTGAGAGAAATCATCAGAAATAGTGCCATGCAGTTGGATGGGCAAGGCTTCCATCTCTTCGGGTTCGTTATCAGGATTAAATAACCTATCAACATGATGCCTAACTAGATCCATATCTGCAATTCCGTGTACAATATAAGTTAGGCAAACACATAAAAACAATTGAGCAGTATGAAAAATAAGGGATAAAAATAACAATCTCATGGTCGTGGATCACATGGTGCTCACGTGCGGTACCATCGTGGTAGATTCATAATAATTCTCTGTACAAATGGCATTGGAAACAATAGCATGGTCATGGCTTGTGCGGTGGTTACATGGCACACATATTTCGGCGTATCTTTATTTTTCTCGTTGGAAAGACTTTGCTAGATTTGTTAATATTGCATCAGTAAGGAATGGGTGGGATCTTTAGGCCTCATATATACCAATTTTTTCTTGGGGAAAACTAATCTCTAAGTATAAATAGGGAGTGTGTCCAACCTATAGATATTTTTGTGGGGGAAGCTACGCCCTTGCTATGGAACATAAGTTTTTTGCGGAAATCGTTAGCTCCGAAGAGTTTTAATTTTGCTCATTGGAGATTGGTGACTTAGTACTCCCCTGCCTAAGATGATTCATCTATCCTTTCCTGGATTGTTTAGTTCTCTTTGCATGGTGGGACTCGATAAAGTAGGGAAATTTTACAAGAGTTGTCATAAAGTAAAAGGCATGCTTCCCTAACGTAATAACCCAATTTACAGTAGGTAAAGTTTAACAAAGTACCTGACAAACTGTAGGTGATTTTGATGGTGGTTCTCCTAAGATGGAACCAACCTCTCCCATTCCATAGCATCCATGAATCGAGTTGACTTCCTGTCCCAACTGTTATCATGTAACGCTGGGATATCTCTTGATTCCTCTCACCAAAGAGATTCATTTCGCCATTGGAAACTTTCGCACCAAATGGTAGCGTGTCCAGATGGCTTTTCCATGGTTTATCCACGGTCGGATAAGTATGGCGTTAAAAGGTTACAGAGCATCTATGACGGTGAAATCACACATCCCCGTCTTTGCTTGTTATTGTCTTTGACTATCACATGCATGTTGATTATGCCGATCAAGAATCTGGTCCTTCTTGTGAACCACGATGGAGGGTACATTGATTTCAATAGCTTATGCCTTCTAATGCCTAGCTGGTCGAAGTAACTGGCGAACATAACTTATTTCCCTCTCCTATCATCAATGAAGAATCTCTTTATGAGGGAATTCCCTATGTTCGTGGAAATCACCATAGGATCAGAATTTAGGGTGTTAGGAACAAAATCAACATCTGAGAATGTAATGGCTTCTTTTAGCTTGAAGCAGTTATCTTTTAGTTCTTCTGGTGGCTTGAATCGGGTTCGGTTTTTCATTATTGTATTTGACATACCAACCCCGATAATTGCATTTATTATATTGATTATTTTTTCATTGGAAGGAGTTAGATTTTCATCTTTGGTTGAGTGCCGATTCTCATCCTTTCTAGGATGCTAATCCTCCCTTCTCTTTTGTCTCTTTTCCTTTCGCCTAGTGTTTGAGTCAATACAAATCTACTCATTTTATTTCCGACGATCATCTTTGTTTTGTAAAGGAGAATCAATGTATTCTTAAAACATTTCTTAGGCTAGAAAATTTTAAACCATCACCTTAAGCTAGTAACACTCGCCCATATCGTATCCCCTATCCTTGTGGTAGTCACGGTACCTTCTCGACGTCCTTTTCCCAAGGTTATTGTTGTAGAGGTGGCAGCTTAAGGAAAAGGGTGCATATTAAGGGCTAGGATGCTTGCACTAGATCTATTCCAAGGGGTGTACGAATCAAACCATGGTATAGGTGGATCTGTGTCTTTCTTTGTTTGTCTGATATATCCCTCTTTGACTAGTCTTATCATTATCTCTCTTCCTCTTGGTGGCTTTCTCCACCTTAGCGTATTATTTCACAATGTCTTGGAGTTGTTGTACCATAGATTGAGTAATGACTGATAATTTTAAATATAACTTCTCGTCAGTCATGCTATCCATGTTACCACCGATGATGATAGAATTTGTTTTGTCGGTAACATTCAGGCTTTCTTCTGTCTAACGCTTTTAGAAATTTGCGGTTGACTCGTTTTGCTTCTGCCAAAAATTCAGTAGATTCGTCAACATCTTGGTGGAAATTTTTTTGTTCCTAGAAACGCGCAAGTAGAATTTGATTAAAGGTATGACAATTGGTGAGATTCCATCTTGGTAAGGACTCGAACCAGTGCAAGGATTTACTGCGAAGGGAAGATCCTACTAACTTGATTGAATTCAAGGAGTTGTTGCTATAACAAGCATGAACGAAGAAGATACAACATGCTCCTACTCTCCAATCATACACTCCAACTCTTTAACGATGACACTGAGATTCCTATCTTCTGTGAAATTCTCTATCATCCCAGCATTACTGGAATAAGCCTGGGTGTAACCCATCATTGTTTGGGTTCCCATTGTTGTCGTGTGAAGAGTTGTCATCACCCAAACCAAATGTTATGTGGCTAGAACAGTGGTTATATCCGTACGTTATTGTTATATAAACACCTAACCTGATGTGTGAAGCGGTGGAGGAGACCCCTAATTGACCACGGTCGACCAGTGAGGAGCCTCCTACATTTGATAAGAAGTTGAACCATGATTTGGGCCAACCTGTCCTAAGGTGATCAGAGCAAACTAAAAATGATGTATTATCGGCTCTTGTATTTACTGTAGCTATTGTAATCCTGGCACCTATATATACATATGCATCCATGATTATGGATGTATCGTCCATAGTATCTTCATAGGTACATATCCTTGTATCTTTCGAGGTATCTGTGTAAAGCATTGTACTCCACCATTAGAAAATTTCAACCCATCTAAAGGTGTATATTGTATGTAACTAGCATTTTGGTTTGGTTGTGAGCAGGTGGTGCCTTCTAAGATAGGATCACTACCGGTGTTGTTACTATGGAAAAGTTGTGTAGTTGTTCCATGGATCTGGTGAAGTTCGTCCTATGTTGCTGGTTGAACTCTAGTCAGATAGATTATTATTCTGTATTAAGTTATGTTGTATCTGCATCTTTTATGTCTTTGGGTTCTTGGACTCCTCAAACGGTAGTACCTCTGGTTGCGACCAGACTAGTAAGAGGCACCATGGTGGCCAAAGGATCAGACATGTCGTCTTCTATTTATCATTTTCCGGTGGGGGATTAGCCATTGTTAATGGGCTAGCCCTTGGTGACAAATCATTGGTCTCTTAAAGGGGTTCTCCCCCGTCAACTTGTCTAAAAATAACATGCAAGTTGCCCTTCCGTGTGTTTCTCTTTAATGGAACCATTGAACAAGGTGCTTAGTTATTGGCAATTGGGTCCCACCAAGCGTGTTAATTTATACATGTGGAAACGAGATATGATTTTCGAACCTTGCTTTAAGGCGCCAATGTAAAACAGACTCCCCAAGGGTGGCCAGAGAAGAAACCCCGATTCTAAAGTAAGACTAAACGTATTTGATCTGGGTATTGAGAATTGAATTAATGGAATGTGTGAATACCTTGGTATTTAGTAAGGATTGATATCTGAGAGATCTCACAATCATGCTAGGATAATTATACACTTTCCATGTAGGCATAGGCGTCGTACCATTATACCATATATTCAGTATTACCATAATTGCGCATGGAAAACAAGTGTATTCTGTAGGTAGAATCAGATTTGAAGATATTCCCTTTGACTGTTGGGCTTGGGCCCAATAGAAAGTAGTTATGTGGTTTTTAGCCTAAGTGGAGAATAATAGTATGGTTTTCGGCCAGAGGTAGAGTTTTGACTTTGACTCTTATCCGTAATTTTTTTATTATCCTTCACGATAACTATAAAAAAAAAGACTACTGAAACTTTCAAAAATATATATTTAAGGATGGATGAGATATGGGTGTTCAAAATTTCATAATTAAAATAAAAAAAATTGAACGAAAATAAGTTTTCCTAAGTGGCATTTCCACATAAAAAAACACTGAGTCGGAAACCTAGTTTATAAGCATTGGTGCTTTATTAATAGTTCAGTCATCTTTACAAATCATTTTCAAAATGATTTTTGACTTGGGTATGCATGTGTATCATTAACACACTTATCCGAAAGCATAATGAGAATTTTCACTGATTTTTTTTGGTGTTTTACAGCAAGAATGAATGGGATTTAGAAGAAAAATATGAATAGAGATGTTGAGATCCAAGAAGAAGAAGAAAGAAGAGAAAAATTAACAGAATTGTTATCACACAATACATATGACATTCTCTTTCCAGAAAAACATCTAATATATCCCTCTCCCTCCCAGCTTGGCTCGCTTCAACTGATTAACTGAAAATCAGTTACAGCTCCATGGTAGCTTCTGAGCTCATGAGCATAATGAGTTGTAATTTGACAATTTTACCCTTGTGTTTTTGGACTATATGACAATCCCGTCTCCTTAAACACAGCTTTCCGTCAAGCTGAATCTTCATGAACACCCTTTCTGATTAACAGGAAAATGGAGCTTGAACCTCAAACTGATAATCAATCCTGGAAATTAGGAAACTGAGATTTAATGAAGTTATTGTCTTTCCATGAAGCTTCCTCGATTGGGAAATGTTGTCACTTGATTATCCACTGAAACTTTTGATCAGAACCAGAATTAACAATCCTCCTTTGCAAAATCTGTTCTGGACACAGTCAGGGGCGGACTTACGTTATAACCTGGGGTGCACGTGCACCCCAGGTTTTTTTTAAACTAATTTTTACCGCTGTTGAGTAGTTTGTTTTCGATGCTCTATTTTTTGCTTTTCTTGTTTCTCTTTTGGCAATTGGGAACGGTTGGAA
>JAULKM010143634.1:0-18001 GCA_032355605.1 Rubia tinctorum | reverse complement strand
TCCCTCTCCCACACGACGCCGTTTTGGTCCACATCGTTGTACACTTCCACTTCACCCAACACCCTCTCCCCTTCCAGTACATTCACAACCACCGGCGCCGCCAGTCCCATTTATTTCGATCCCGGAAAAATTTAACCGAACAAAAAATATATAGTGTTCCCTTCAATCTGTCAGTTAAAAATTTAAAGAAAATGAAAATCTAGTGAGGTTTCCCATTCTATCATCGTCCGATTTTATGTGTTCGATGAATTGGTGAAAAGAGGTAGATAGGGTCCCGCCGGAAGAAAGCTCCGGCGATGATTTCCGTCCGTCCGATATATCCTATGAGTTATGTGAGAGATTTTGTGCGAGAATTTGAAAGAATGTTTCAGTGGGGGAGAATTTGAGAAAACCCTAGATCGGTGAGATGAGTCTTTGCAGGGTGACTCTGCGGAGAAGGGGTCTCACTGAAATATAGAAAACGCAGGGGTAGAATGGTAATTCTGAGTTGCCTTTTCTGATGCATGAATCTTTGGCGGCTAGAAGCATAGGAAATATACACGTATATCCTCGCTGCTAAATTCTGGATATTTCACGTACTCCCTCTGGATCACTAACATTGGCACACTTTGACCACCACTTTTTTTATGTATGTTTGACTATCGATAACTTTAGTTTCATATAATAATGGTAAATAAAAATTTGATATTCGGTAAATAACATTGGCCCTTTCTTGCTTTTAAAATAAACAAGTCATGATCATTCTATTAGATCAAATCGGTAATTGATCATATCATGGGGCAAAACTGTCTTTTCACATTGTATCCTCACCTCTTGATCCTTTTGCATTCATTAGCATCATCGCGGTTCACCTCCTATACCTATACCATCTTCAGAAAAACATATTGCCGCCACCACTCTATGTTTCCCGGCACAATCTGCAAATTTCCAGAAAAACACCAATTATTCAAGATATCACTCATTTGATTTGATGTCTCAATATTCAAATTTCTATCGGGTAGACTCTCTGTCTAAAAATACATGCATCACCATCTAGGTAACAGATGAATGATTGACATCAAAAATTTCAATCTAGATATCCAAAGGCAAAGTCAAATCCAACATAATCACAATCACCAAAATTTTGTGGCTGCCGGCTGCCTCTCTTCTTAACGCCGTCGGTTGCCTCTCTTGTGGCTACAATTGGACCCTTTTACAACAAAGGTTGAAATCTAAAAGTTGATAAAACATTAGGTATCCGAATTTGAACCAAATCTGGAAAAAAAATAAGAATAAATGTGAATCAAACACCCAAAAGGTACAATCGCCTAAAAAATCTAGACTCAAACATCAAAAATGTCGGAAGAATTTAGTCTATATTGGTTAACCAGTCTATAGTATAAAAATCAAACTTTTCTGAGATCGATCGCTTTGAGTTTGTCGTGCTCGAAATTGCTATGTGCATGTCCGGGTGTTTGCCTAAATTTGTGGGGTCTAGGAGTTTGCGACGTTGGTATCCACCTTGAAAGGGGCGGATTCAGAAATCTTCTCCTCCCTAATAACTTTCTTAAATCCTTAGCAGCAAGCTCTTCTGCATAGGAACAAGCTTCGACATAGCGGCAACAACGTTGGCCTCTTTCTGGAAGAAGAAAGGGGGAAAACGTCCCAGAAAGAAGAGGTTTACCAGGATTCAAAAGATGAAGAAAATGATAAGAAGGATAAAAAGTTATGTGTACCATTAGTTTTTTCACGAATTCAGCACTTAATGGAATGGATTCAAGATCTAACGGTTTGATCTGATAGAATGGCCTTAACTTAGCAGTTTTGAGTCTCTTCTTAATAACTTTAAAAGTCTTCGTGCAGGCATCACAAATGGCATCAAATCTGCAAAAATAGCATGTGTTAATCCTTCATGAATTGCCATCAACCGATGAGACCTAAACTAGCTAGATGTTGCATTCAATGATACTTAGGCTTAGTATCATATGATAGACATATATTTTAGTGTCATTCTAAATAATGTGTCAAGATTAAGTTTATAAAAATTCACTTACAATATTATAATAATGTAGCAAAAAAGTAAGGGTCGAACCCAATAGATATCTTATTCATAATTTAGCTATAAATTTTGGCCAACTGTAATACCAAGGTTTTGGGGATTTTGAAAATTTATTCATTTAAAACTAATTAAAACAAGAAAAGAACAAAGGATATAAAGACATATGATAAAGTAGTTCATCTAACAATTTCCACACATCACATTCATACAAGGATCACCGGTTCCTGATTCATTCAATCTCCTAATATTGTTCTCGTTCCTTATACAAGACAAAGGGGGCATAAACCATACAACTTATTTATAGCATCATTACCTCGATAATACACTTATTATTAATTATATCATGTGAATCAAGTCACATTTGTAACTAATAATAGCTTTACGTCCAAAAACTAATGAGACACGAGATTCAGCTAATTAGTTAGCAGTGTCCATACAATCTAAATTACCAATAATTATCTGCAAGAAGGTCTTCAATCTTCTCCGGACTCATGACTTACTTATCCACTATAAATATGAAATATGCAATAGATCTAGGTGATCAATCTAAATAAATCACATAATTCAATCTAATATAACTACAAGATAATTTAGTACAAAATAAACATGCACGAATAGAATCTGGTTACTTCTCCTTGAACCTCACATTGTATTCATCGATGGTTTCAATCGTTAAATGAAATTAAAAGTTTAATTCTCCATTGAACAAGAATCTCGAAAATAATACATAGTACAGAAATGGGATACACATGTGAATATATATATATATATATATACACACGTCTCGTATGAACTACTCTCCTTTCTTGAGATTATCTATCTATGTTTCATACTTCTAGATAGATAACTAAAGAAGGAATAAAATTATTCTTCTAATATACCTTCTAAATATTTTAAGAATACTAAAACAAATATATTCTGGCCAAGACAAAAATTCTACCTCAGATAGAAAATGAAATAGAAAGTTTTTCTAATAAGAATTCTCCATAAGATGAACTAAAATATTCCCCTAACGAGAATAGAAAACTAATTTTATTTCAAATAGAATATTAGGAACATAATTATAACTACATAAGGAATTTAATTATTCTTCTTCAAAGAATAATAATTGTAATTAATAAAGAAAGAAAATTCTAATTAAACTAAGAAATTACCTAAACGTGGAATTCAACAATTAGGAACATAATTATAACTACAGAAGAAATTTAATTATTCTTCTTCAAAGAATAATAATTGTAATTTATTAAACTAAGAAAGAAAATTCTAATTAGACTGAGAAATTACCTAAACATAAAATTCAACCTTCAAAAGTCAGTGGCTGAATTCAAGTGAGATTTGAAAATCATCTTATCAGCTTCTACCTGGACCGCGCATCCCAGGTCTCCACACTCCCCTCCCCCCCTCCCCCCACATGCAAGGCCTTCCTAGTTTACGCGCCGTCGTGTGCAACTCACGCACCGTCACCCGCCAAGCTGCCTGGTATTTTCACTCCATTTTTCTGTTCTTCTGTTTTTAATCTTGACTAGGTTCGGAGCCGAAACTCCTCCTTAGGCCGAAGGACACGATACTATTCTACATTTAGGCCCAAGATTATATCACATTTTATTCTGTACCAAAACCCAGCAGCAAAAGAAGAGTTCTTTGAATTCCATTATACTTAGTGATTACACCTCCAATACAAGTACAAGAATACTTAATATATGGTAACTCTATTACAGTAAAACTCGTATTCCTATAGGAAGGTAAATATTTATCTTAACATGATTGGAAGATCTCTCAGGGATCAACCCCTATGAATACAAAGGTCTTTCCTTTGTTTTATTCATTCAATTCTCAGTATTCAAATTAAACACTTTTAATTTGACTTTACCATCGAAGATCCGTCCCCGAGCACCCCCCAAGGAGTTTGTTTTGCAGATAAGCAGGGTTTGACTCTCATGATCGCAACTTGACACATATCAATTGGCACACCCGGTGAGACCTGATTGTTAACAACTGAAAAGCTTGTTCAATGGCACCATTAGTGTTGGCATTTTGAGCCAAAATACCGTACCAACCGAACCCCGTACCATTTGTACCGAAAATTTTGGTAACCGATGATGTGGTATGGTAGTACCGTACCACAAATTTTTGATGGTATGATAATGGTTTTGAGAAAATATTACAATGGTATTACCGTACCATACCACACACACACACACACATATATATATATATATATATATATATTAAAATATAACTAATATTATGTTAAATTTGAGCTTTTATTTAGTTATAAGACTTAGTCATTTGTTAATATAGAATCAAATTAATAATTTAAATATGTAGTTTATATTTTTGTTCCAATATGTTGGATTTTGGTAAAAGTTTAAAAAAATCTTAAACTAGATTCTTGACAACTAACATTTTTTTCTAAACCTTACAAAAAATTTAAAATCATAATTATATTTTATTTATTATAACTTACTTATTACACAAATTCTTGTTTTAGATCGAGGTAGCAACAGTTAGACGGAGGCATTTTATATTTGATATAACTAATGAGGTAATTTTATATTTGTTTTTATTTATTACAACGAGATTCAATCCTATAATTTTGAAAAACTTTTAAAATACATCGTCATGTATAAATAACTATAGTGCAATCTTAAAAATTATTAAAACTATGTTTTTCATGATTGGTCAACTGTAAGTTGGTCAACTGTAAGTCGGTCTAACAAGAGACTTTCTCTACTTAGTATAATTGTTGTTTTGATGTTATCTTACTTTATTATTATTATGATTGGAGAATGTTTAATTTTCTAAATTTAAGATTTTACAATAGAAAATTTAAATTATTTATAATTTATTTTATGAGCAAATATTCAATTCATTATAACTTATATTCGATGGTATTATACCATATTGTACCGATGCCAACCAACTTTTGTGTATACCGATGTGTTGGTATGCCAAGAATTTCGTACAGTATTGGTTTTTAAAAATAATATACCGACATTGTTTGTATGGTACGTGATATTAGTAAAAGGTGATGGTAACCATACGGAATCCACCTCGATGCACCATCGTAGAGACCAACAAGGAAGGGCAATTTGCAAGCGGCTTCCAATCAGATGGATGGGGGGATCCGATCCAGGAGGTTACTACTCCATGACTGAGGGTTAACCCTATTACGATAATGGATCCCCCCACCTTCAACCAACCAACATGCGAGGGTCACCCCGTTAACGACATCAACCAGTTGATTTTGTGGTTACCTAGTCAACCGACAATGATCCACCAGTTGTAGGCATCATCCATTCTCAATCAAACCCTAACACTGGCTACATCCCATGTACATCAATGAATGAGATACAGGTCACCGGTGGGGGAACACCGGGCTATGCACAAATGCAAATGTTCGTACCTGCATAGGTAGAGTGGATCATACTACTTTAATTTATGAATATATATTTATACGCAAGGGCCTACATTGTAGAAACTACAGCAAATACAAGAGTCGGTGATACAACAGATGCAGCCGGTCTCGATTACCACTACACTAGCTCACCTGAACATTGGGTCAGCCACTTAAAAAATGCATCAAGCTCTCATTGGTCTACTATAGCCAATCAAGAGACCTCTCCACCACTTACACTGGGGCAAGTGCACCAGACCAGCAGTCAAACAACACAACCTTTGGTTCAAATGACTGCTTCGCTTCATGCAACAACAATGCATTATGCCCAAACATACACTGGCAATGTGGGAACAATATAAAAACTCACAGAAGACAAGAACCTTTGTATTATCGATAAAGAGCTGGAGAGTATGATCGAAAAGCATGAACAACCAATTTCTTCATCATTCATACCGATCATAGAAGCAGTCCATTCAAGCTCCGGATAACATTTCTGCAAATGAGGGAGAGTCTAATCCTGAACAATTTCTCATGACTTATCAATAAGTCATGGTTTCGCGAGACAGCCCTCTCAACACCATATGTAATTTAGTGGGGTCAGTACCTTAGGGGTAAAGCCCTATAGTGGTTCAAATCCATGGCTAGGAGGTATCTCACCTACTATCATTGCTTTGAACAAAGCTTGCTCACGCGCTTGTACCAATTGAACAAGTTTACCAAGATGGTAATGGATCTGCTAAACCTTCAGCAGAAGCCTAACGAGTCAATACAACATTTCTACAAAAACCACACCAAAAGGAGCCTAGATATTATTGACAGGACCGATATCGTTGTTATATCAGGATATATGAATGGCATGATCGATGAAAATTTGTATGAGAACCTAGTGGCTGACACTTTGTCTATAGTATAGCTGCTTCAAGCTGTTGTGGAGATATGCCAAAGTGGAGGAAGCCACCAAAAGGAGGAGAGACAACGACAAGACTGATAGAAAGGACACATCAAAAAAGAAAAGGAAAGACTCGAGCATGCCCAAGCAATGATTCGAGTTGTATACCCTTCTGAACAGGTCTAGGGCAAGCATCTCCATCTACAAACACGTTTTCCCTACACTGCCACCTCTACAGAATAACCCTGGGAGAATAACCTCAGTAAGATATTGTGATTACCATAAAGATTGAGGACACGACAAGGTCGATTGTACCAACTGAAGGCAATGATCGAGAAATTTCTTGCTCACAGAAATGTTCCAAGAGAAAATCAATTCGCCCCCTAAGAAAGAGGATCGCACAAAAGAAAAAGGAAAAAAACATAGCCACATCGAATTAAACCCTAAGCGAAAAAAGAGAAGGCAAGAAAGGAGGATTGGCGTCCCATTGAAGAAAAAAATGATCTCTACTAATGGAAAGGTGATCAATATAATTAATGAGATTGTCGGTGAAGGTTTTTCAAATACCTCAATGAAGAACCAACGTGATCCAAGCCACCAAAAACCCCCAGAAATAAGAGCTTTGGGGAAGAAACCACCACCTTCTACGATGTCGATGCAATCCCCAATGATACTTTGCATTTTGGTGATATATGAACGTATAGAAAATGCTCTAGTTAAAAGAGTCTTCGTCAATGACACGAGTAGGGTAGAAGTCACGTTCTCCAACTGGTGGCATTGTTCAAAGCTAAGAAAGTGTTTGTAGGTCAAGTTTCAAAGCATATGACGGAGGCGCAACTGGTGGGATTGTTCACATATTTTTCCGACGTAACCAAGGATACGAATACACAAGCTTCTCGAGGTTCTCGCATCATTAGTAAATTTTATTTATTAATTTTCTTAAATTCTTCAAATAATTTCATTTCCGGAACTGAAGGATGGGACTGGGGTTTAGGGGTGGTAGAGGTGGATATGAGGAGGGGTTAGGATTTATGGGTAGCAGAGGACGTCGTAGCATGGGGTTTTGGGGTGGTGGAGGTGGGGAAGGACGAGGTAGCTCCGGATTATGGTTTGGTCCAGACTATAGTTTGATGGAGGTGGAGGCAGATGCGGGGCTAGAGGAAGGTGCTCGGGTTTCGGGTGGTGGAGGCAGGGTTAGGGTTTTGGGAAGGTGGAGGAGACAGAAGATGAGGTGTTTGCTGGGGTTTAGACTGATTTTTTTCAGCTTAAGAATTCAGAAAAGTCCAGGGACAATATGGTCGGTGAAAATTTGGGAATGAAAATAAGGTTATTTTCATCTTTTCAACACTTTCAAAAATTAGAAAATATAATTACGTTAAAAAGAAAACATGGGGTTATTGGTTATTTTCCTTAATTTTATTATATGGAATGTGTTTGTTGAGTTATTGGTTTGAGTTTCACAACACTAATTCATAATTTTGTACAATAAACTTGTAAATTCCATATTTAGTGAATTGGCAATCTGTGGAAATTATGTAAAAATTGAAAGTATATGTTGAAACATCAATATGGAAAGATATGTGACAAAAGGAAATCTGAGGTGGTAGAAATATTCCTTCCATGTTTAAGATTGAAAAATATATCAATTCCTATATTTTTGCGATTGGATTGAATTGGAAGAAATTGGAATTGGTATGATAATATACCTTTCCGGATAGGATTTAGTTTGATTGGGTGGATGTAAATAAATTCTGTATTTCAAAGAATTGGATTTGGTAATTCCTAATTCTATGGGATTTCATTTCAATCAGAATTGAAAATGGAATGAGAATAATTTTTTGCACAAGACTTCATGGATACGAAAACTTTCCGTGATAAAACATATTACTCAACGTGTGGAGAATATTGTTTGTGTGGTGGAATAAGGAAATTGGAGAAAATGAAAGATTTATTCCGCAGGAGATTGAAGCATATTGAATTTATGGAAAATCCCTATTATTAATGAATTGGATTAACGGAAAAACATTATCCTTAAGGGATTTGGTTTGATAAGGAAAATCTCTATATTCAAAGGATTGTGATATGGTTCAGAAGCATATTTGGAAACAGAATATTTTGAATACAAAGGTGCTTCAATTGGAAAGTGAGATCTGGTTTTACCAATGACAACCAGAGAATGCGCTTCTGTGTCTCGGCCATCACTACTAGAAGGAACAAATTACAACTACTAAAAGGCTAGGATGCGTGTGTTCATAAATTCTCTAGATGATCTAACTTGGCACTATATTGAAACAGAATGGAAACCCCCAGTTGTTGGAAATACTGAAGGAGGAGAATCTAGTTCTAAAGAGTAGGTAATTAAGCCCAAAGAGTCGTGAACACTAGATGAACAGGCTGGATTGGCAAACTCCAGAGCATTAAATATCATCTTCATTGTTGTATATAAAAATTAGTTCAAACTCATCTCTACATGTTATCGAAAAAAGAAGCATGGGATATCCTACAAACGGTGAATGAGGGAACAAATCATGTACGTGAATCAAAGCTACAAATGATGGCCACAAAATTTGAAGAGTTGAAAATGGAAGAAGATGAGACTATTGAATCGTTCAATGGAAGACTCAGAGAGATCACAAATATAGCGCATCAATTGGGAAAATTTTACAAAGAGTCTAAGTTGGTGAAGAAGACGCTAAGATCACTTCCCCAAACATTTGCCATTAAAGTAGCTGCAATGGAAGAAGCAAAGGATGTGGCTATAATTTGGATGAACTGATGGGATCTCTATAAATATATGAGATGACGTTGGAACATCTAATGAAGAAGGTAAAGAACATTTGACTTTCAAAACTTTGTCGTCAATGAACAATCATGAAAAGGATAGCAATGATGTAAACAAATATTTTGCTCTTATCAGATAGAATTTCTCAAGGATACTGAAGAAAGTGGTAAATGAGAATTCAGAGGAAAGATTTAATGGGAACAGATCACGGTTTCAAGACTCTGGCAACAACAGCGGACCACTAATAGAACAAACCACTCAGAAATTCTCAAGAAATCAAAATAGTGAGTCGAGGCAGTCATGAAGGATGCAATACAGAGAAAGTGAAGGGTATGAACACATCCAGGCTGAATGCCAACACTCGGAAGAAACAAGAAAAATCATATGTTACCCCATGGAGTGAAATGAAGATGAGAAGAATGATAAAGAAGAACTTACCACTAATTATGTGGCATTCGGAGAAAAACAACATGGAGTGTCAGAAGTAGGTATTGTATGTTGCAACATCGAGCAGGAAGAAGTGGATAGATGTTCCAACATGGTTCAGGCAGCTGAAGTCCAATGTTCCAACACAGAGAAGGTATGTGAAGAATACTCCTTGAGTGATGACGAAGAGACGATTGTAAGTAATGGGGATGTCTATGATGCATATGAAAAAAATGTATGAAATGTGGCTGAAAGTAGTGATGCTAACAAACTCTTGAAAAGAGAGAAAAATCTTTTAGCCTAAAAAGGAAGAGAGATGACATCCATAGTGAAACGACTGAAAAGGGAAATTGAGTTGTTAGAATTAAATTTGAGTTCGATGATAAAGAGGACTGAAGTTGGTGAGTCAGCTATTAAAAGGTTGAATGCTGGAGAAGTAAAATTGGATGACATCCTTACCATGGGTTAGAGTTCTGGAAATTGACAAGCGATATGGTACAAAAAACCCTCTACCAAAATCGGGGCATTCAAATCAGAAGTTCAAGTCATGAAGAGAAAAGTGACCAAAACACGTCAACAAAAGGCTTTAATATGTGGTTAATGCATATACTAAGGTCGCTTAGAAGATCATTGTTATAAACTTCTTAAAGACATCATGTATGGACGACAACCCATGGCATGTTCCAACATCGATCAAGTCCAACGATCAATGATGATAAGAAAGGTATGGATTCCAAAGACCCCTAAATTGTCCCTTGTTGCTCACACTTCTCTTATTGCACACTCTAGGGATTCATGGTACTTTGATAGTGGATGTTCTTAACATATGACTAGATCTCAAGAATACCTGAAGAAGATCAAACCCTAGGATGGTTGATTTGTTACCTTTGGCGATGGCAAGAAAAACAAGTAGTTGGAAAAGGTGAGCTGTTAATAAAGGGATTTCCAACCTTTACTAGTGTTCTGTTAGTGGACGATCTAAAGGACGATCTAAAGGCCGATCTCCTAAGTATCGGTCGGCTATGTGATGATAATACTACCGTGGAATTTCATAAAGAAATGTGCATAGTGAAACATGACAAAACAAAGTGTTTACCGGTATTCGGTCATCAGACAAATGTTACATGTTGGAACAAGAAGTGAACTGCTTAAGTGTTGAATATGATGAGCTCAAAATGCCAAAGGTTGACCATGTTTCAACATCTGATGATTTGTTAGATCAAGGACGTAATGATGTTGGAACATCAAATGAGGTAAATCTTACAGATGAAACTGATGTCTCTTATAACTTCAACAATGTTGGAACACCATCCTCCCCAGAACTCTCCCATGTTCCAACTTTAGTGCAGGCTGAATCAAGCGAAAGAATGACTCAATTGATCCCCCAGGTTAATTATAGGGAACTTGCTGGTCTACAATGTTCTCTCCATTATTTGAACCCAAGAATTACAAAGAGGCTCTCCTTGATGAGTATTTGATTTCGAAAATGCAAGAAGAACTTGGGCAACTTGAATGCAACGATGTGTGCTACCTTGTCTCTCGCCCTAAATGAGTTAATGTCATAGGAATTAAGTAGATCGATGATGATGGAAATACTACCCAGAACAAGGCAAGGTTGGTAGCTCAAGGATACACTCAGGTCGAAAGAGTCGATTTTGATAGACCCTTGCACCGGTTTCCAGGTTAGAATCTATTCAGATTTTACCTGCTATTGTTTGGACTCTGGATGTCAAAAGTGCCTTCGTGAATGGAGTAGTCAATGAAGGGGTGTATGTGGAACAACCCAAAGGACTTGAGGATGCTCATTATCCACACCATGTGCATCATCTCAAGAAGGCATTGTACAACTTAAAACAGGCACCAGTGGCGTGGTATAAGCGACTCATTACCTTTTGAATCTAGAAAAGCTATCTTCGAGGGGGAGTAGATCGCACCTGCTTGTTTTTTTGTGAATCGTCAAATATTACTCAAATCTATGTTGATGATAAGATTTTCGAGTCTACTTCACCATCCTTGGTACAGGTGGTACAAGATTTTGTGACATTGATGCAGACTAAATTTGAAATGGATATGGTGGGAGAAGTCACTTATTTTCTAGAGCTTCAGGTGAAATAAGAGAATGGTCTATTCATAAATCAAAGTAAATATACCTTGAATTTGGTGAAGCAGTTTGGTCTCAATAATTCTTGATCAATGCGCGTGCCCATGGCGACTACGAACAAATTGGAAAAAGATAAGGGAACAGGAATTGATCACACCTTATACATGAGTATGATTGGTAGTATACTATATCTTACAGCAAGTCGTCCAAATATATGCTTTAGTGTATGTGTATATGCAAGATTCTAGACTGATCCTTAGGAATCTCACTTGACGGCTGTAAAAAGAACAATTCAATATGTGAGTGGGACTTCAGACTCTGGAATATGGTATTCTAGGAATAAATACTCTCATCTTGTTAGTTTTAGTGATTTAGATTGGCCTAGAAATGTGGATGATTATACATACACTACTGGTGGATGTTCCATTTTTGGGTCAAAATTATACTTCTTTGTCAATAAATAAAATTCTACTTCAAAATTCTACTTCTTTGTCAAGAAATAAAATTCTACGTCGTTATCAACTGTTGAGGTAAAGTATCTTACAGCTGGAAGTTGTTGTACACAATTATTATGGATGAAGCAAATGTTGAGTTAGTATGGAATTAAAGAAGTGCTTCTAATGGTGTTATGTGACAGCAAAAGTGTTATTGACATCTCAAAGAATCCAGTACAACATTCTCAAAAAAAGCTCATTGATACATGGCATCATTTTATTCGAGATCTGGTTGAAAGGAAATAAGTGGTGGTTGGCGATGTTCCAACATCGAAAAAATTTGTGGATACTTTCACAAAGTCTTTGGACTCCACTACTTTTGAGCTCCTCAGACAACATTTAGGTATTTTTTGAATTTTAGGTATTCATTTTTCTCATTATTTGTCAAATTTTAGGTATTCATTTTTCCCATTATTTTTCAAATTTTATTTTTACATAAATTAGAAAAATACAAAAAGGGGGAAAAAAGAGAACAAAAAAATGAATGCGTAGTTGGAAGTTGGTGTTGAAGACATTATGGTGATTGATGTGATGGCTAGTTGGTGAAAAGGTAATGATGGATTTATCTTGGAAAGGATAAAAGGTGTATTTTCTTCCAGGTCTCACAAGCTTAAGATTAGGAGAATTCATGATTGGCATGCTAATGAGGATGATTATGAAGTGGTCAAGTTTGATCATGTGATGCACCTGATGGTCGAATAGATCAGAGAGATAGCTCCTCCTGGTATCCTAGTTTAGAATGATGAGGATTTGGAAGGCAATGATACTTTTCATGTTCTAACACAGAGTATGGATATAGGGAGAAAAGCTGTGGAGTTAGAAATAGATGAGTATGTTGTGATTAGAGATTCTGATGCTCAAACATCAATAAATGTGGCTGGAGAAGATCATGATCTAGGTGGTGAACAAGCTTATGTACCAATACCAGACATGGAGATAGGGGAGAAAGTATGGATGGGGTGAAGGAAGCTGAGCATGGTGATCTTTCAATACCGTTACAGACCGAGAGTGTTGATTATGAATCAATGAAAGGATATGATGTTTCAACATCAAAGAAAGTGGGTGAAGCTAAGAGCTACTATATTCCTGAAAGAATAATTTCATGTGAAGAATAAATGTATTGCTGACGAGAATAAATAGAGTACAAAATAAAGGCTAGTACTAGTACAACTCTAGTCTAATCAACAACTTTATCTAGAATCTAATCAAATCAATCAGATAGTTGACTTATTCTAACACACCCCCCTCAAGCGAAACATCAGATGCTCGCTGACGCAGTGCTTGGATATGAAGAATTCAACAGCGGACGAGAGACACTTTTGGTGAAGATGTCTACAATCTGAAGAGAATTAGGAACATGAGCAACGCACAACTTTCCAAAAGCAACCCACTCTCGAACAAAGTGATAGTTGATGTCGATGTGTTTTACCTGCTTGTGAGCAATTGGATTCTGAGCCAAGACGATAGCGCTACTTTTATCACATAACACCAACAGAAAACCACACAATGGAACTCGAACATCTTGAAGCAAATGAGTCAGCAAAACAACCTCTGAGGCGGTGTTGGCAAGAGCACGACACTCAGACACGGTGCTGGAATGAGAAACTATCGGTTGTTTCTTGGCGCTCTAGGAAACAAGGTTCTCACAAAGAAAAATAGTATATTCATAGGTGAATCGGAAGTCTCCAGACAGCGGACCCAATCGGCATCAGAATACCCCAACACCTCAGGAGAACTAACATGCCAAAAAGTGAGACCAAAATGTTGTGTGCCTCGAACGTATCGCGGAATCCTTGTAACAACAAAATGATTGTCCCTAAGGTTCAAAGAAACTGGCTCACAATGTTTACCGAGAAGGCCAAATCAATACGAGTGATGGTCAGGTACTAGAGTGCCCCAACTAGAGAACGATACAACGTTGGATTCTGAAACGGGGGACTAGTCGAACTGTGCAACTGAGGACCTAGCACAAATGGTGTAGAAACTGGAACGACATCAGACATCCCTACACAAGCGAGAATGTCTCGAGCATACTTTTCTTAGACAAGAAGTAAACCCGATGAAGTAAGCAAAACTCTAAGCTAAGAAAATAGTGAAGTGCACCTAGGTCCTTGATTGAGAACTCTCGATGTGTCCGATCAATTAACTGGCAAAGAAGAGTCGAATCGCTACCTGCAAGAATGATGTCGTTGACACACACCAGAAGATACAGTAACGATGATCCCCGCGAAAGAACGAACAGAGAAGTGCCGACTGAGCTGCACCGGAAACCAAGCTGAGTCAAATAGTTGTTGAAACGCAGAAACCATACTCAAGGGGGTTGCTTAACACCATAAATGCCCTTCCGCAAGCGACAAACATAATCAGGATGAATAGGGTCTTTGTAACCAACAAGTCCCTCCAAATAAACCGGAGCATCAAAGATGCCATAGAGAAAGGCGTTCTTAACATCCAGCTGATGAAGCGGCCAGGAACGTATAGTGGCAATGGCGAGAACAATCTGAACAGTGGAGGCTTCTACCACAGGATTGAAAGTGTGATCAAAGTCAAAACTCAAAATATGAGAGAAACCCTATGCAACAAGGCGAGCCTTGTAGCAATAAATTGTGTCATCGGGATGATGCTTCAACCGAAAAACCCATTTGGAGCCAACGATGTTGACATCCAATGACAAGGAACTAAGTCCCATGTGTGCTACCCATGAAGAGCTGTTATCTCCTTATCCATAGCAGAAACCCAAGACGGATCCTGAAGAGCGAAGAGATAATCAGTGGGTTTAGACTGAGCAAGCAGGGCATCCATAAGTCAATGAGAGATAATACTCGAATAATCTCTATGCTGAATAGCTCCAGTTGCCGATTGTGTGGTCATGCAATAAGTGTGAGCCCGAGGAGGAGAGGCTGGAGGAATGGAACCGACCAAGGAGCCTGGTGAAGAAGCAGTCGGGCTGGGCAGAAACTGAGTTGGCGGATTAACCGACGGAGAGGCAGGAGGTGCATGCTGGAGTTGGAGTGTTGGTGTGTTGGTGGAGGATCTGTGGAATAAATGGAGCAAGAGGATGAAGGAGATGTAGTCGACACCGGAGAAACTGGAAGCAAAGGAGGTGCCGAATTAGGATCAACAAGGGCAGAAACATCTAACACTGAAGGTGGAGAACCGATCGTCAATGAAGAGGATGGACGAGCCGGGAAATGGAGATGAAGAAACCAAAGAAGATGAACACACGCCGAACGCTGAAAGAGAAGGTCGGCGCTGGGAGATCGCCTTCAGAACTGAGGACCGCCTGTGAACAGTCAGGACGATGACGACTGTGATGGCAAGGATGTCAGACTGCTTGATTGTTGGAGAGAAATTGATTATCCACTGCCGGAGAAACACGGAAGAGTGGACGGAAAAGACCGTCCGAGGTGTTGGAATTTTACCGGGATTTGGCCGGAATATAGCCGGAGTCCGGTGGAGGTTCAGTCGACGCAAAAATGATAGAGAAGCGGTTGGAAAAAAAATTAGGGCATGGGATTTATGATCATAACTTGCTCTGATACCATTAAAGAATTATTTCCCGTGAAGAATAAATATATTACTGATTAGAATAAATAGAGTACAAAAGGAAGGTTAGTACTAGTACAACTCTAGTATAGTCAACAACCCTATCTAGAATCTAATTGAATCAATCAGATACTTGACTTATTCTAACAGATCCAACATCAGGGACTAATGTTCCAACACAAGTTGAGTAGATTATTGAAGGCACTACTGGTCAGACTGCAAAATCAGTAAAAGAAAAAGCACAACCACCAAGAAAAAATTAAAGCAAGAGGAGAACATCGTTCAAGGGCAGCTCCCTCAGTCAAGGATGCACTCAAGCACAATTAAAGGCACATATAGCTGATCCTAAAAAGGGTTGAAGGTTCTGCTATAACTATGTTCAAACATAGGCCAGATATTTGATTCAAACGGAGCTACATTTATTGGATGTTTTCTTTGGTTTTCTGTGTCTATTGCGTTTGACATGTTTATGGTCCCAAGGGGGAGAAATTTTAGATTTCTTGAATTTCTTTTTGAAGACTTTATTAGCTCCGTTGGGTTGATGTTTCAATATGTTTATTATTCGTGGATGTTGATGGAGTTCTAGAATTTAGGAAGAAATAATATGTTTCTATGTTCCAACATCCAGAATGATTTTCTGCGTAAGTCAGTGTGATAAAATGTCAAAAGGTTGTTGGGTCCACAAAATTCCAAAAGGGGAGATCGTAAAGTTTAGTTAACTGACAATTTGTTAAAAGTATGCAAATATGGAAACATTAATACGAAAAGATATGCGATAAAAGGAAATCTGAGGTGGTAGAAATATTCTGTCCATGCTTGAGATTGAAGAATATATCGATTCTCATATTTATACGATTGGATTGGGAGAAATTGGAATTGGTATGATAATATATCCCTTTCCGTATAGGATTTAGTTTGATTGAATTGATATATTTTAATCCCTTATTTCAAGAAATTGGATTTGGTAATTCGTAGTTCCATGCGATTTGATTGCAATCAGAATTGGAAATAAAATTAGAATTATTTTTCGCACAAGAATTCATGAGTACGAAGACTTCTCATGATGGAACATAATATTCAGCGTGTGAAGAATATTGCTTATGTGGTGGAATAAGGAAATTGGATAAAATAAAATATTTATTGAGCAAGAGATTGAAACATATTGGATTTGAAGGTCATAAGGAGACTTAAAGAATTGTTCCAAAGTATAACTTGCAACTAGCTATCTTCTGAAGCAAAAATAACAAGAGAGATTCTTTATTTATTTGGGATATATACCAATATAACCCTACTTATTTGACATAAGTGCCGATATAATTCTCAGATAATTTTTAGTGCAGGCATAACCCTACCTAGTTGATGTAAGGACCAATATAACGCTCAGACCCCATTTCCGCCGGATTTTTGCCGGACAACCGCCGGACCAATTATAGGGTTGTATTGACACTTACATCAACTAGATATGGTTATATCTGTACTTTCAGCTATCAAAATGTTATATTACCACTTATGTCAATTAAGTAGGGTTATAAAATCCCTCTTCTCTATTTATTTTTACAACAGAGCTTCAAGGAACAATATTGTGTTATCTTGATAACCACCACGAGTGTTGCCGCGACTTTGTACAGCTACAGTGAATTATTGTAATCAAAAGCTCGAACCAAGTTTTGCTTGCCAGTAGTTTTGCCAAAACCATGTGTGGTTCACATAGACAGAGAGAAGCCTCAAGTTCCGAATCCAAGGATGAGATAGTAATGTCTTGGCATCGGGCCTTTGTCCGGCATCCTGAAACACACACTCACTTATTATCAATGGTACAACTTACAAGTCTTAAATTGATTTGCAATTCCCCTTTCATGTCTGCATCTGTTTTTTTTGTTTTCATTTGATTAACCAAAATTTCCAAGTATATGGTAATGGCTTCACACAAAATTAGGACCTCACAAAGGAACCACTGACCCTTTTCACAAAATTGCGATTAGGTCCTTCATCCGTGCTTCTAGCCTGCTAAATTTCATCCAACTCTCAGGCTTTGTTGGCCATTTCTAACACAAGGGATAAAAATGTTCATTCCTGAAGGTGGCGGAAATTATACAACTGCAAGAATCAAGTTGACAGAGGGCATGATAAACATGAAGAATATGGAGGATGTATAGCAATGCGATGTTCTTACATCCATTGGCGGAACCAGGAATTTTTTCCAGGGGAGGCTGACTCCGGCGTGCAGAGGCGGCGGGACGAGATCCGACGGCGCAGCGGCGGAGACGTGGTGGCGGACCTGGCGGCGTTTGAGACCTGGTGGCTGAGTGACTCCTCTCTCGGCTG
>JAULKM010143615.1:0-18001 GCA_032355605.1 Rubia tinctorum | reverse complement strand
CTTCATTGTTGCTTAAACCTGCGGGCTATTTAAGTTTCAATATCCCTTTATAGACGTACCCTGCGGGCTAAACGTTTGTAGAGAAAACTTGTAAGTGTACCCTGCGGGCTAGACGCTGAAATTCGTGCAACACAAGTGGGTTTGGCGAAATCCCCACTTGGTTAAAGATCCAATTTTCCGCAATTCAGAGTTTTCGCAAGGAGATTCATATCATCGGACATACTCATCACATGAAAACAATGCTTAATTCCAATAACTCATGCGATGAGGCAAACTATTCGGTAGCCCCTCTGACTTACCGAACCCTTTCCTGAGACACGTGTGCAATGTCGCACTAAACATTTAAAATTTCCATACCTTGACTGCTTATTAATTCAATCCACAACTTGGAATGATCCACCTAATGGTATATTTCAAGTTCACAACAGCCGATAATTAATGAGTACATTGATAACAATTAATTAACTCCTAGTTGCTAAACATTCTGCCCTAAACCCTAATTAATTAACACAATTGCAGCCCAATAGCAACTCAGAATCTAATCTGACATGGATTAGCAAGGTTTTCAAACACCCAACATGACATACATGGAAAATATGCATTACATTCACAAAAATACCCAAAAAACCAAGCCCTAACCAAAACTTGAATTCGAACACAAGTCCTGATAAAACAACTAATTACCAACATTGAAAACAAGTAAAAACATAATATGCATCTCTTATTATGCACGGTGAAATGAAAAAAATCACACCTTTTGCTCGTGTATGTATTAGAAAGTTGAAAACCCTACTGAATTGAAACAAATTTTAGCTTAATTGAACCCCCCTTATAAGTTGATGAGGATGGCAGTTCGAGGAGCCACATATTCTGGCAGTTTCTATGGTGGTTTTGAGTGGTTAGTATCTGGGAGGGAGAGGGTTGTGTGTGATTTCATCGGGTTGGAATGCATAGGATAAAAGACATTGGGTTTAAATAACAGCAGTAAATGGTGTCGTTTATGATATGATGCGACATCGCTTACACATGTCGACAAGAACGAAACTTTAGTTGATTGTGTACAATGATGCTCTACATTTCTTCAGGGCCATGTAAATGAAACTGACCCAAGCAATTTGTTCTTTGGGCTTGAGCCTAAGAGACTTGAAACATCATAGGCTGACGTCGAACATATGAATCAGCAAAGTCGAAGTGCAGCCGACATCCCAACGACTTCACATGTTAGGCTTTCTGGGCCTTCAACTAAATTAGGCTCAACATTTATCACGAATGACCCTATACAACTAAATTGAGTAATGATATACACAACGAAAATTCATAGTGAAACATCATAGTGAATGATGTGGAATTAAAGAAAATACTAATATATCCATGGTTAGTTGAACTTTACAAGGAGTTTGATTTGTTATTTGATATTTTCATTAATATCAGATCATTCACTATGATGTTTCAATATGAATTTTCAGTCAGAATATCATTACTCTTTAAAATTTGGTCATCCAATTATGTCGACTATGCATGGGCTTCATTAGTAAACCAAATCAACTGGGTAAGGGACAAATCTTAACTCGTGTAATATATGCTTGATTGTTCATCGGCCACGACTATAAACATATTAAAGGGTTGTAGGGAAAATATATGGCCATTCAATCTTTACTCGTGTATTGAGGTTTACATGATTACAACTTTAAACCCTATGAAAAGGTAAATGTCGGATCTTTGCTCGTCCAATTACGTCGAAAATATATTATCTTTACTATGACACATACTTATAATAAATTATCTTTTCTCGAAAATAGTAATGATATAATTTAATATATTAATTTGGGACATGAACATTTTTGGTGTCCTGTTGTCAACTCTGGTTCATTGTAACCGTATTATTTTGTTTTGGTATTTGGCGTGTTGTTTGGGGCACTCGTACCATTTTTTGGTATTTGGACCATCTTGAATGATGATGGATCAAGGAATTTTCATAACACCAATTTCAGTACACGACATCGCATCACCACTCGCACAAACCAGCATTCACTTGAAGTAGTAGGCCTTTTGGCCCATGAACAAGCCCAATGATTTCTCGTGGATGACTTGAATGACTGAAATTGCATGACGTCTTGGATAATATGATAGGTAAACGAGTTACATGAGATGTCGGCTATTCAAATAAAATAGGCTTTCTGGGTTGGTAAATGGACCATTAAAAAAATAAAAACTAATGAACGACAGATTTGCAATGTTAACCAACATTACAAATATTGGCAGGAGAATTCTTTTATGCAACATTCTTCGCAAAAATAACCCACACTTTGAAAGGCATTTATTGCAAAACATTTTAATCTTCATCACTAAAACCCAAAATTCCACCGTCCCCATCCTATTTCTCCTCCATTGATTCAAGTTCCAAAAACCCCTAAATCTATCTCTACCAAATAAGGAAAAGGAGAAACATCAAAGGAGAAAGTAGCAGTTATCATGAGAGGGGATCCCATTGATCAAAATTGTGGTAAGATTCTATCTTCCTTACTTGAGATGATCATATTTGGAATTTTACATCTCTTAGGATTGGTTGATGATGTGATCAATAGTGCATTGTTTGAAATATCGATTATCGTTTGTTGAACATTGTGAACTATGTAGGGTTCTTTGGTTACATGGAAGGTGTAATTTTTTTAGTGTTTGGTTTGTACCATATGTAGTAGCTTATTAATGGACGTTATTTGATATGGAAATAAACTAAAATGTTTGATGTACATTATTTCTTGACACGTTCATCAACATAAAGAGTCATGTATTTTTTACATCACCCAAAGGATGACATATTTGTAGTGATTGGTTCCTTTCCATTATATTTGTAGTTGTTGGTGCCTTTGAAATGGAAAATTTTAATTACAAATGTTCCTCCTCGTATGTTAAAAACCTTAGGGTGGAATATACGTCCATGAAGTAAGGTAGAACTTTTTTTCGTGAATGTTCCCGACCCAATGGATCCAGAGACTAAGTCTTGGCATAAGTCGTTCCCTTATGCACAATCCGCACACTCAAAACTTGAAGATATGGACCTCCGGTCCGCCGCCCGCACCCTATTGCGCATCTGCATCATCAAAATACAAGGATAAATACTCCAGATGGCAGCCTGTGATATTCTGCATGAGCCACACTACTCAGACCACCAAGAACATCCTCCAGTCGGCTGCCCGCAAGGATTTTCATGGGCCAAGCAATTAGTTTGGCAGGGAACCATCTCTAGTTGGCGGGCCGTGTACTTTTTGCATGGGCCGTGCTGGTAGGGTTACCCTCTCTTTTGGGCTTTTCTTTGGCCCATTTATACCTACTATATGAAGAACACTAGTTTACTAGGGTTTAGGGAGCCTTTATAATTTGTAATTTCTATTCCTAGTTCAAAGAGTAGGTAGAGAGAGAAAGAGACTAACTATTCTCTTCTCATTCACCATTTCCTAGTTTATGCACATGGCATTAAATCCAATGATTGAATTGGGTTCAATGTTCATGGAGTAGTGTAATTACTTAGGGATTTTATTTTTATTCATGACTAGGTAATGATTTTGTGAGATTCTAGATACCTTTATCTTTTGTTTTTATAAATATTCATTTTTTAGTTTTACATTCTTCTGTGTTGCATGTATATATATATATATATTATATGATGTACCATAGCTCATATGTGATATGTTATACCGTGCTAGTCTTGGTTTCTCTTTGGGGTGTGTCGGGTTAGGCATATTATAGGTTTGTGAGTATCATCTTTGTGAGTGCATGCATACATGATCGAGAGTACCGTTTCAATCATTATATCCTATCTTGGTGAGATCATCGTGTAATGATGTTCATTTATGGAAGGCATTTCCGCTAACGAGAGTGTGAGGCACCCTCAGTGTACCCCCGATAGGAAAAAGCATGACAATTCATAGCAACTAAGTTTTTCATGTAGCGACCATCATCGTTTCAACCCTAGAATCATCGTGAGACTCCAATTATTTTGCCTTTATAGGCCTAGGAAGGAGTGTTCATAAAAGAGTGCCCAGGATGTATTTTTCTTACTCTGATACTTAACGGTTGCAACACCTGCAAGGCGACTGCTTAGTCACTTGATCCTTTACACGGGGCCGTGTTAGCATTGGGAGTAATTTTAAGGTAGAAAGAGGAGCATTGTTCAAATCCTTGATCGTTGACGCACTTTCCCTAATTACGGAGATGGTGCTGATAAAATCAAATGGGTTTAGGTACCTTTATGTGACATATATTGGGAAGTGTTGACTATCACCCACACTATGTGACATGAGATAAGTTTATATGTCTTATATGCGACAAAATATAGAATCAAATTCATTTACCGGTCATGTTATGCAAATATCCCCAAGGTTTATTTAATATAGTTTAATTTATTGTTTCGCATGATTAGTAGTTGTTAGACTAAAACCTTGAAAACTTATATTTATAGCACTAGGTATTTCCGACACACAATCAGAGTGATGCCCGATGTTGAGTTGTTTTATGTTAACTTTAAAATTATATCATCTCTCTGGATGACCCCAGAATTTCCACTAGCTACTCTCTAGTAGTTGGTAGTGTGCACGGGAGCAAATTACAAATTCTATATGTGTGAAGCGCTCCACAGGTTAATTTAATCTCTTCCAAAAATGTTTGTTTGTCAACGACCATGCGGAGTGCGGATAATATTTTGGCGCCGCTGCAGGGGATGCTCGTTTAAATTTTATTGTGTTAAGGCTTTCAATAGTTATTCTTGTTACTTCAATTTGGTTTTCTAATGTTTACAGTTGGACTGGTAGTGTCTTACTTCTTGTTAATTATGGTACACGCCTGTACCACGAACTTAGGAGCTCTGCACTATCTACAAGAAGACATATGTGGTTGAAGAAGGAGGAGAAGAAGAACTAGAAAAGAGGTTCCATAGGGACCAAGTGTTTTTGTAGAGGAATAAAGAGTTTCTATGGAGGAACACAAAAAATACTTAGGGAGTTTATGACTCCAAATTTGGATAATCAACCCATTTGCATCATTTTCCCGCCCTTACAGCCCAATGTTACTTGTGAACTCAAGAGCAGAATGATACAGTGCTTGCCTACTTTTCACGGGATGGTCGGGGAGGATCTCAACAAACACCTCTCGGAATTTCATTTGGTTTTCACCAACATGAAACCTTCGGGGGTATCAGGGGAGAACTACAATTTGGGATCTTTTCCTTTCTCACTGAGAGATACAACTAAGGATTGGCTCTACTACTTTCCACCAGGCTGCATAACCTCGTGGATGGATATGAAGCATAGATTTCTCGAGAAGTATTTCCCAACCTCAAAGCCTACATGATTGAAGAAGGAGTGGTCCAATATTTCAGAACTCCCGAACGAGTCTTTACATGAGTATTGGGAGCGATTCAAGCTTCTACTGAAAAGTTGCCGTTACCATTCATTAAAGGAGAGATATCTCTTGTACTACTTCTTTGAGGGCTTGTGTGATGATGATATACGAATGGTAAACGTTGCATGCAATGGTTCGATAGCAAACAAAATCCCCGAAGACACTATGGCCTTATTCGAGGAAATGGCAAATGGTACACGAAAGTTTGGGACCCGGTCAAGAGTAAAGACTTTGGAAGAACCAACGTATTCCTCTAATCTTGAAGAAAAGATCCAAGCTCTTGCTTCAATGATGAAGAAATTCATGAAGAGGAGGACGCAACAAGTGAAAGGGTACGGGATTTACAGTTTAGATCACCCGACCGACCCATGTCCATAAGTTGCGGATAACTTAGAGGTGGTGAAGGCTTTAGACTTAAATGGTGGGAATAGACAATTTGGCAGATGGCAACGACAAGGTTTTCGAGGACACCAAGGTGGAGATCTTGAAGATCCTTATGCAAACTGATTCACTCCCCGATATCGCCACAACCCAAATATTTGGTGGTGCGATGACAGCTAAGGGTACAATCAAGGAAGAGTTCCATCTAAACCTTACCTGAGAAGATAAGGTTCATCCAACACCATTGCTCAAATTTAAAAGTCGGATTAGGAGGAGATTCTTGAGGCAAACGCACAGTTGGCAAAGAAACGTTACATGTACGTGGAGCAAATGGGAAGGGAAATTGAAGAGCTACGCACAAGAGTTTAATCTAGTATAAAAAACCTTAAAGTGGAAGTTGGCCAACTTTCCACTTCGGTGAGCCAGCTTGAAGTAAGAAACATTGGAAAGCTACCATCCCAACCCTAGGTGAATCCACAAAATGTGAGTGAACTAAAATTGAGAAGCGGGAGGAGGTGCAAGGAACTGAGAAGGAGGTTGTACAAGAAGATGACAAGTTTGTGGAAAACAAGGCTGCTTTTGAAGAAGAGAAAGTAATAGTTGAGTAGGAGCCCACAAAAGAGCTCCCTGCCACTGAGGCGAAGGTCAATCCTCCATTGTCGTTCCCTAGTGCTTTACAGGGAAGACCAAAGGTGGAATCCAACGAAGATCAAATCCGCCAAGTCTTCAAAAAGGTCTAGATTAGTATTCCACTCTTAGATTTCATTAAGAAAATTTCATCATATGCTAAATTCTTGAAAAATGATTACACTAGGAGAAGGACTAAGCCTATTACAAAAGTAGGACAATTGGAAAAGGAGGAGTCGCCACTTTAGCCCATAGAAATATTCCTAAAATATTTGATGACCCGACATATTTTTAATCCCTATTTCTCTAGGTGGCAAGTTGATTAAAAATTCTATGATTGACTTAGGAGTTTCAATAAATATTATCCTATGTAGCCTATATGAGACTCTTGACATAGGTGACCTTAGCTAGGGACACTAGGGTGATAGTCCAACTAGCCGATCATTCCCAAGCAAGCCCTAGGGGGATAGTTAGGGATGTTATGGTTAGAGTGGGAAATCTTGTGTTTGCAGGGGACTTTAATATCCTTGATGTGATACACGATGGAGGTGCACCCTCAATTCTATTGGGGCAACCATTTCTGAAAACATCAAGGACTAAAATAGATGTCCAATTGGGAACATTAACTCTAGAAGATGACATTGATAAAGTTAGTTTTGACAGTTACAAATCTAAGCACGAGTCATTTACTTCTTCTATTGCATTCAATGGCGTGGGCTTTTGTGATGATTTTTTTCAATTTGATGAGTCTTGATTAATTGATGATGATGATGAGAGTCTTGATATGAATGATGAGGGAAAGCATGTGTTGAACTTTGATTTTGATGATGATGTTAATGACACTTATGCCTTGCATGATTTTAGCGATAATCTTTCTATTGTGGATTGATTTTCTATGGATGCTAACGTGCAACAATTGGTGGAGAGTGGAAATGAATTAAAACCTCCTAGACCACCTCCTAAAACTTAGGAAAAGGCTAAGGAGTGACACTAGCTCAAAAGGAACATGAACTCCTGGTTGTTGACAAGGAGTGCAAAGCTAAGGATGGCACTTTGTGGAGACCTTTCCATAAAAATGTCATCGTCAGTGGAGTCCCGGATGGAAACACGAGAGACACAATGGTCGGTTTTTTCTAATTAGAATGCATGAAGAATAAGTCAAGAGGAACAAAATAAATATAGAGTGTTTTTCTTTATATTGGTTCTTTTAGTAGTTGATTGTTTGCATGTTTGTGTTTATGTGACAAAGGATTTTGTTGATAATTATGGTTGATTATTGAGACTAAATCGAGTCTCATTGTTGTGTTTAGGAGAAAATAGGGATTGATTGGAATTTTTTTAGAAAAATGAAGTTACATGGGAGCAAAGCCTGTGTAAGGCATGCCTCCTGCCAGTAAAAAAAGCACAGCAGGCAGGCAAAAGTGCAGAATGTTGGCAAAATTAAAACTTTTCCAAAATAAGCATCTTTGCCTCATTAATTCCGCAACTTTCTTCTTCCCAAAATTGGATAGTACTAGTGGTACTATACCAAGCATTAACACCTTCTCTGAACATGAATTCATTAAAAACAATTAATCCAATATTTTCCATTTTCCCCAAGCCATTACTACCTTGTTCTTTGTCTCTCTCCTAAACGACCCACTTGTGAAAGATCATTGATTCTCTAAATCCAAAGTCAGAGTACTTTTTCCAATAATATAGAGAATTTAACCCATTATAATTACTTCAAAAACATCCACCCTCGTTTTAAAATAGGAGAAATTTGAATTTGGGCACTTTCAAGGGAGAGCACTCTTTTCTTGTTCTTGTGTAATCTTCATCTCCTTGCATCCAAATTTGGGTAACCCTTTGAACTTTTTGTTTACTTTCTTTCATTGTCATGATTGTGTTATATGTGGGGAGCTTTGAAAATTCAAAAATTGTTGAATGTTTTACGGGAGTACGTGGGTTATATGCATGATGTTAGATTGGACTAAGTCTGGAGGAAGATGATGATTCTTGAGCTGAGATGACATGAATTTCTATGTGTTGGGTGTTTAGGAAGGATGTTTCAATGCTATAAGTGACCTTCGTTCATAAGTTGTGTATACCATTCCATTACAATTTCTCTTGTGTTGTGATATAATGGGTCCTAAGAGGAATAGATTGGAGAAAGGAACAACTTTCTGAGATAATAAAGGGCGGTTTAGCTAAAGTTAGGAGACAAGAGCCAAAATCTCCCGGTCCTCTTACTCCTTCTGTTGTCTTGATGAGTTTATGGGATTGGCTAAAATTACTGAGAGTACAACTCGGAAGTGGAAGTATCTTAATAGACTAAGACAGAAAATCTTGGAGACCAAGTTCGTGTGTAAAGAGACTTTGGTGGCTCTAGGTCTACTCAAACTTGTCACCTACTTGCTAGGTTAGATAGGCCTATAAGGCTTCCTTGAGATGCACTCCAAGATGTACATTAGGTGTACTTTGAAATTCTTGGCAACCGTGGAGCAAACATCGGACAAGGACAGAAGCAGGACTATCACGTTCCACTTGGATGTCAAGTATATTCAATGATCCATAGGGAAGTCGCTCGAGATTTTGGGTGAAAGTATGGGAAAGGAAGTTCCAAAGACACATTGATTGACAAGGTCTTACGTTCTCTTTGAGAATATTTTGAAGGAACTTGACGTGCGTGGATAGAAACCATTTTGGCAAGAGTACCACAATATTTCACCCAACTTTGAGGTACGTGCACCGGCTCCTATCCATAGGAGTTATTTTCCATGGGGAAATTTCTCAATGCCCTAACCAAGATGTACAAATTCTTTAGGTGATTACTCTGTAAGGGAACTTTTATCCTAACTTGGTGGAAACGTTTTTGGAAAAATGAATAAGCACGGGGAGGAAGAGAGCTGGAAAGAAACTAATTGGAGGAATGGTCGAGCTTTTGGCGTAATACATAGGACATGCGGCACCCCCTCACTTTTTCTTTGGCGAATTTGGGTTATTTGCGAACGAAGTATACACTGGAAAAGTTGGAAATAGGTTCTATGATCTCCACCACCACCACGGAGGATCACTTTGTTTGGCTATATTGTTGTGCCACAATTTATAACTTTATGGTACTTCCGCAACCCGAGCTTACGAAAATCAATCAAGACACCACATTCGAGGATTTTTTCTTAGCTCCTGATCCAAGGTTTGAGAAGACCTTCTACAACACCCTATCATCCCCGGATGTGGACATCGAAGAAGGAGATGGCGAGAACCCACCTAGAGTTCATTCTACCCGAACCAACCTACTAACGGATTTCTTTGACCATTTTCGCACATTTGGGGAACAACTCATGAGTTCAACCCAAATGGTGCAAGAAGTTGGTCACGCGATAGGTGGGACGAGTTTGCAAATGGAGGAATTCGTGGATATGCTCGACTCTATGGATGGAATCATGAGAGTTTGGGGAACTAGACTAGATTCCATTGAGCGAGAAGTGAAGGAGGAGTTTTCCATTGTTACTGGGAGAGTCGACGTGTAAGAAGAGACCATGAAGCAATTGATTGAGAGGAGGCATGCCTCAAAGCTTGAAGGATTTTGTGACCTCGATCTCCATGAGAGGCAAGAGTTGAGGCAAGAAGAGAGAAAAAGAAGATGCGAGGTGAGGTGCATGAGAGCGGACCCTTCGAGGTCCCAAGAACAAGTGCTTACCATTCTCCCTACTCCACTTGTGATTTTATACTTTCTATGATGCATTGGGGACAATGCAAAGTTTAAGTGTGGGGGAGAGAGTAGTTAGACACTTAAGAGTTCTAGCAAAATTCCTTTTTTTTTTGTTTTTTTCCTTATTCTCATTGTAGTATGAAGCCTAATTATTGCATTTTATGCTACAAAAAAAATTGAAAATTAAGAAATGAAAAAAAAATCATCTAAGTCAAAAACCCAAAAGGGAAACTTAGGCAACAATGGAAAATGCCCGGATAGGTTGAAAAACCTATGCAAAAGCGAGAGGCCAAATGGTGTGGGAAAAGGTGAGAAGTGAGCTTTGAAAAGAAACTTTGTGGGATGCTAGGATGAAAACTCGAAAGGGAAAAATGAGAAAAATTGAGAGAAATTGAAGAAGAAAAATATCCTATGCTTCTCTTGGATTGCCTTTTGGAAGTTCTTTTAATAGAGTAACATAGTTTCACACATTCATATTTTGTGAACCTCACCTTTGAGTTGGTATATTGGTTGGATAGATTATCTTAGTGTCTTTGGGATGTGAGAGTTGTGAGACTATTATGTCTTTAGGGAACTAACGTACTCTAAGAATACATGTTGGATGTTTAGGGAACTTTTTGCATACTATGTTTCGCTTGGATCTTTGCTCGTTCTTGTTTACTCAAGGACGAGTAAATGTTTAAGTATGGGGAATTTGATGAGACGCTAGAAGCATGTTTTTCCAAATGCATTTAGCACATCTTTTAGTAGCTTTTGTATGGTTGATTGCTAGATTTAAATGAGTTTACATTACAAGGGGTTTAGATATCCATTGTCGGTTTTCTTGTCTAAATCCCTTATTTTGTAGATTATTTAGATCTAGTGGATACTATGTCCTTATGAGCATTAAGATTCTATTTTGTGAGGTTATTTTTAGATCGCTTGTAAGAACTTTCGAGTAGTTTAGTGAAGGCCATTCGCGAGAATAGTAGAAGATAGTTGAAGGACATTAGCAAAGATGGTAGTAAACCGAAGGCCATGCGCTAAATCATTGTAGTAGATGGGATGCACTAAAGAAAAAAACTCGAAGTCTGGAAGAAATAGAAGAGTGGCATGTGCCAACTCGATGGCTTGAGAGACTAAGTCTTGATGCCGGCTGTGCCCTTATGCACAACACGTGCGCTTAAGATATGTACCTCCAGTTCGTGGCCCGCACCCTACTGCACGGACGTACAATCAGAAGCCAAGGATGAAGTCTCCAGACAATGACCCACGATATTCTGCATGGACCACACCACTCTTACGACCAGGAACACCCTCTAGTCGGCGGCCTGCAAGAATTTGGATAGGCCTCGCAATCAGTTTGGTCGGGAACCGTCTCCAGTCAACGTGCCGTGTTCTTTTGCATGGGTCGTGTGCTATTTCACGGCCCATGACAACGTGGGTGCTAGGGTTTCCCTTTGTTTTAGGTTTTCTAAGTCCTATTTCCACCTACTATATTAAGAGCATTAGTCTACTAGGGTTTCAGGAGCCTTCTTAATTTGTAATTTCTATTCCTAGTTCTAAGAGTAAGTAGAGAGAGAAAGAAACTAACTCTTCTCTTCTCATTCACTATTTCCTAGCTTATGAAAATGGAATTGAATCTAATGATTGAATAGTGTTCAATGTCTATGGACTAGTGTAATTACTTGGGAATTTTATTGGTATTCATGACTTGGTGATGATTTTGTGAGATTCTAAATCCTCCTATCTTTTATATTTATGAATATTCTTATTTTATTTGAGTCTTACATTTTTGTGTTATTCATGTTATATATATATATTCTATGATTCACCATAGCTCATATGTAATATGTTATCGTGCTAGTCTCGATTTCTCCTTGTGACAGTCGGGTTATACATATTGTAGATTCGTGAGTACCGGTCTTTTGAGTGCACTCATATATGATTGAGAGTAATGTTCCAATCATTATAGCCTAGCTTTGGTTGGATCATCGTGTAGTAATTTTCATGTTAGGGAAGGC
Source organism: Rubia tinctorum (assembly GCA_032355605.1). Taxonomy (NCBI): domain Eukaryota; kingdom Viridiplantae; phylum Streptophyta; class Magnoliopsida; order Gentianales; family Rubiaceae; genus Rubia; species Rubia tinctorum. The sequence goes on along the minus strand of JAULKM010143615.1, from coordinate 5,899 downwards.
AATACCTCTAACGGGGGGTATGAGGCACCTTCGGTGTACCCCGATAGGAAAAAGTATGATAAACCTAGGGTTGTCGTGTAGCGACCACCGTCATTTGAACCCTAGAGTCATCGTGAAATGCCGATTACTTTGCCTTTATAGGCCTAAGGAGAAGCATCCATAGTAGAGTGCCCGTGATATATCTTCCTTACTCTCATACCTACGATTGCAACACCCACAAGGCGAGTGCTTAGTCACTTGATCCTTTACGCCAGGGTGCGTTAGCATTGGGAGTGAGATTTATTAGGAAAGAGGAGCATTGTTCGGATCCTTGATCGCTAACACACTTTCCCAACTACGGAGGCGGTGCTGATACGATCAAATGGGATTAGGTATCTTTTTGTGACTGACATTGGGAAATGCCGACTATCACCCACACTATGTAAAATAGACATGAGGCAGGTTTATATGTCTTATTTACGATAGAATCTAGAATCAAAGTCATTTACCGCTCATGTTACGCAAATATCTCTAGGGCTATTTTAATATAGTTTAATCTCTTGTTTTGCATGATTAGTAGTTGTTAGACAAAAACCCAAAACCTATGTTTATAGCACTATCTATTCCTAACACACAATTGGAGTGACGCCCGATTGTGAATTTTGTATAGTTAACTTTTGAAATATAGCATTTTTGTGGATGACCACAAGCTCCACTAGTTACTCTCTAGTAGTTGGTAATGAGCACGGAAGCAATTTACGAATTCTATCTTTGTGAAGCGCTCTGAGGGTTACTTATAACTCTCCTGAAAATGTTGGTTTGTTAACGATCTCATGGAGTGCGGATCAGTATCAGAGGCTAAAATTTTGAGACCTCTTAAATTCAAAAAATCCTAAATTTGGTATAGATCACTTCTCGGAGAATGCCACCGCCGTTCGATATTTCACTTCGCCGATCAAATATCTCGCCACTTGAGCTCGTTGCAATCACCAATCGTCGGAGACCGACCTCGTAGTAGCTGATCCCTGTTGTTGACAATGCACTTGCACATTCGGTCTATACATCAGTGCCGATTCAAGGCGCCGCTGAACAAGCGTCCCCACTGTTCCGATGTTGACTTTTGATTTTGATGCTTCTCGTGATGCTACCGAAGTTTCCCACATTTCCAAAAAAGCATGGCCAAGAAATCCCGTGAGGCCGTTATAGGCCGACAACCCACAATCAACACCGACTAGTCGCCCGATGAACTCTCCTTACTATCTTCATCCCTCCAACAAACCCGGACTTGTGATATGTTCCGTTGTAAGATGAGGAAATCTACAGAGAGTGGACTATGATAATACGTAGAGTATACTTTCTAAGAAGAACCATGGTTTCGCTGATGGAACCATAACTTAACCCCTTCTTGGCCATCCTAATTATAAAGATTGGCCTAGAGTTAACGCTATACTTGTTTTCTGGATCTTTCAGACTGTTGATCCATATGTATGATCATCATCAAATTACTTTCATGCTGATAAAAAACTGTGGGATGATCTTTCTAGCAGATTATCCCTTTGCAATGGACCAAAAATTCTGCAGATGCGCAATGATATTATCAATTGCCTCTGGAATGGAAAACCATTAACCATCTATAAAGAAAAAAATCAAGAAGCTGAATGATGAGTATAACTCGCAAATACCTCCTTGGGTTTGCTCTTACAAACCATGGAAACAACTGTGCGTCTACAATGCTACCTCAGCCACCATCACTGATCGTGACAATGAGATAACATATTAATTTCTCCTCGGCTTGAGTGATGGCTATAATACCTTGTGATCCAATGTCATGGTTTAAGAAACTCCGCTACCACTCACTTGCATTTATGCTCTTGGTATTCAAGAGGAAGGTCACATATACGTTGTTTGGGCACGTGAACCTTCGATTGAATCCATGGCATATGCTGCTCATCACCTACCTGTTTCAGGTTCATCACCAGGAGCTCTCATTGTAGCTGATCATAAGAATATTACATCCACTCATTGTAATCGCTAGGGCCACGACAAATATATATTTTTCAAGATAGTAAGGAATATACAATGGTTCACCAAGGTGACAGAGAGAGCTACCACTGCAGTAGTAAACAATCTAGTGTCTACGTAGTCTAGTGTCGTCGTCGGCGATCTCGACATTCCAACCACCGGTGCCACCCTCAACCCGACGGTTCACCTTTTGACGAATCAATGTTGTAGCTGTCTTCTGGGCTCGCGGATGTAGCTCTAATCATCCTAGACCGATATGTCATCATCCACACTATGTCTAATGACTAATGTAGTATGACCCATAATTATTTTACTTAGTTAACCTATCTTTTTGACAGTCTGTCAGGTAAGCTTACTTTACTTTGGATTCTTAATTCCAGAGCATCATATCACATGACTGGTGACAAGGGTTGTCTTACAGATCTTACTACTACTGCCAATTTAATTGATGTTCTTTTGCTTGATGAATCTGCATCGTTTGCTTAACAATATGGATTTTTAGGTTTTGGAGATATCATTCTTACTCATGTGCTTTATACACCCATACTTTTTTGAAACTCATTATCATGCTCTAGATTGCTTCAGATGCTTGGTTTTATTTATTATCGCTAAGTCAGATGTAGCCTATAGATTTAAAGAATTTGGTTCATTGGTCAAGACTCAGTTCGATCACACTGTTCGTCAGGTCCGTGCTGACTATTGTACAGAGTTTCTTTTTCTACGGTCTTATTTTACTTAATATGGTATACTATTTGAGACTTCCATGGTTAACACACCACAATAGAATGACTGTATTGAGCGCAAGCATCGTCGTCTCCTGAATGTTGCTCAGGCTTTGCACTTTCAGGATAATTTTGGGGAGAATGTGTTCTGACTGCTGCATATTTTATTGATCAACCGAACTTTGATGAAGCAACTCAATGGTCGCACTTCATTCGATATTTTTTCACTAACGTGCTCCATATCACAAGATTCTTCATGCCTTTGGCTGCCTGTTTTTCGCCTCTCCAATTACCAGGTTTTCTGACAAGTTTGCTCCTAGGAGACAAAAATGCAATTTCTTGGTTTCCCCGTGGGTAAGAAAGGCTATTGTCTGTACGATTCAGAGTCATGCACCTTATTTAATATTCATGATGTTGACTTCTATGAAGGCTAGTTTCCATTTTTTGTTTCTTATTTTCCTCTCCAAACTGCACAACACGTGCATGATGATTTTTATGTCGACTCGTCGCCGCTGACTAGCTCTGGCGTTGCGATAGCCATCTAGAAACGCTGCGTCTTCATTACTGATTATCGGCAAGGGTCAACAATCTTTAGCCGCTCTGCTTCTGGCTGTGGATTCTCCACTGCTAGCCACACCCGTCGAGCCGTCCACCGCACCTCTACCCTCTCAACCTGCTCCTACACTGCATGCTCAGCCCATGTCTCCTTAGCTCACTGTTCACCACAGTACTCCTGATAGTCGACCTTCCACTTATCTAAATCATTATGTATGCTCCATTACTTCTTCTAAAATCCCCTCACTGCTCCGTTCACTTTTGCGTCATCACTATCCTCAAGTGCTATCCTCAGGTGTTCTCTATCCTTTAACTGATTATGTAAATTGCATAAATTTTCTGTTTTGCATTCTAGATTTTTGGTGTAGTAACTTCTAGTGCAGATCCTACCACTTATTATGAGGCATTGAAATATGCTCATTGGCATGATGCTATGGTGGATTAGCTTTTCTCTCTTGAACAAAGTGAAACATGGACAATGTCTTCGCTTCCTCTAGATTAGACTTCTATTGGGTGTAAATGTGTGTGTCGTAAAAATTTTAAGTCTTATGGTACGACTGAATGACACAAGGCTCATCTGGTGGTTATAGGAAATCTTCAGTTTGAAGGAATTGATTTCACCGAAACATTTGCTCCTATTGCAAAGATGAGTTCGGTTTGACTATTTTTGTCTGTCGCGGTTATTTGTGGTCGGAAACTTTATCAGATGGATGTTCATAATGATTTTCTACATGAAAATGTTCAAGAATAAGTCTTCATGCGGCCGCTCTCAGTTACTCTGCCCCCTGAACTCGTTTGCAAACTTCAGAAGTCTCTCCATGGCTTGCGACAGGCTCCATGAATTTGGTTTGCCATGTTGGTTGCTGCTCTTAGCGTGTTTGGCTTTTTTAAGGCTGATTACTCTCTTTTCTCTACTCAAGAGATTTGATTTCATTGCATGTTCTTGTTTATGTGGATGACTCGGTGATTGTAGGTAGCTCTTCGTCGCTTCTCTCTAAATTCAAGAAATATTTGAGTTCTTGTTGTCACATGAAGGATTTTGGTTCTCTTAAGTATTTCTTAGGCATAGAGATTGCTAGAAGATCGGGTGGGGTGTTTTTATCTCTTTGGAAATATGCACTTGTTATTTTATCCGATGCTGGTATATTGACTACTAAACCGACTGATTTTTCGATAGAGTAACATGATCTCGCGCGCATGGACGAACCTTTTTACCATGATCCTGAGCAGTATAAACGCCTTGTCGGTTGACCCATTTATCTTACAGTACCCGTCCGGAGCTTGGTTATTCTGTGCATACGCTTGCTACGTTCATGCAATCTCCCTGTGTTCCTCATTGGCATACTGCTCTACGTGTCCTTCACTACTTGAAGAGTCATCATAGTCAATGTCTTTTTTTCTCTTCTCATAGTCTATTACAATTAAATGCTTATTGTGATTCTGACTTGGCTGCATGTCCACCAATTACACAACATTTTCTTTTTTATTATTTTGTGATGGTTGGTGATTCTCCGGTTTCATGGAAGGTGAAGAAACAACCTACCGTTTCTCAATTCTTCTGCTGAACTTGAGTATCATGCTATGATTGTGACTTGTTGTGAGTTATTATGACTTAAGTCTTTATTTTGAGACTTAGTAGCTGCTCATTCTGCACCCATTCGCCTCTTTGCGACATTCAGTCAGCTCTTCATATTACAGCAAATCATGTCTTTCATGAACTATTAAAATCTATCGAGGTAGATTGTCATTTCATATGTGATCTTGTGCAGTCAGGTGACATTGTTACGCATGATATTTGTTTTTCTGACCAGCATGCCTCTCTGTCGGAGAATACCACATAGCTTGTGAAACACAGGTTTATCCATCTGAAACATTTCACGACAGAGATCATCATCACCATTGAGCACTTTAGACATAAAGCCATATCTTTTTAGGAACACACTATGACAGGGCTACAAATCAACACTCTTGGCATAGTAGTAACCAGCTGCGGCTGCAACCAGTTCCATCTCATCCAATTCAATGTCAAAATCATCTATACTGGCTGACAAGTCTGTAGAAATGAATTACAAAATGGGATGTGTAACAATACACAATTTGCTAAACTACTGACATTGAGAAAGAATTTGGATAGAACCAAACAAATGACACCATTTATCACAAGTATATGCAAAGGTTTTATGTATTAAGATCACCAAAATTCATATATGAGCCAAGTATAAGAGGTCGGACAATTAGATTATCGCCATGGCTGAACGAACTGAACTCTAAAACTGAGAAACCTATAGAAGGGATTTATACCCTCTGAATTGTTCTGGCTGCAGAACTACAGGATGCACTAAACTTTCTCTGCAGCCATGCTAATCTTCTTTCACTCTTAAGGCTAATGAAAATTTCCCAGGCATTGGCATTCTCAAAAAAATCCAGAGCAAAAAAATAGATGCCGTGGTCAAGGCCCTGCATCTCATCCAAAATTATAATGCACTTGCTAATGGCACAGCGCTCCTCATTCCTCATCATTGCAGCTGCCCTCATCTTTGAAGCAGCTGTTGTTTCCAGCATAGCATCGACTATAGCATCACCGGTAGCCTTACGACTTCTCTTGTGACGACCGGTACCTT
>JAULKM010143606.1:0-18004 GCA_032355605.1 Rubia tinctorum | reverse complement strand
CAAGAAAACTTCGTCTCTAACACCAACCTCTTTGACCATTAAAATTTTCTCAATTTTTTGAGTTGCAACCTTAGAAATTATCTTCTAACACATAAAGTTATTGACAACTAGGGGAGTAGACACAATGGTTTGGCTCGGCCCTTACCTCCAAACAGGGGCCAAACTATTCTCTTTCTCAACATAGGAAGTGTTTTTTTCTCCACTCGAATCTTCTTAGGACCCATTCTATCAAACACAAAATAAGATGGTAATTACAAGATATAAACTTTATGCACTAAGATAATCTCACTTTGCAAGAATTGTGCTTCCTTAAACAACAATAATTCAGCACATCATATAATCATAAATAAGCCCCCCCCCCCTCACTTAGTCTAACATATAAGCATACACATTACCCAGATACACCCACAAACACACACAAATTTCAAGTTTCAAGTTCTCTCCATATTCCAGAATCATATCAATGAAACCAAGTAAACACAAATTTCAAAGCATTACCAAAATTTGCATCTTAGGAGATGAAGAAAACACAGGGAAAAACCCTCTCTATTGAGTAAATGCCCAAAATTCAAAATTTTGCCCACAAGGAAATGGGGATGAATGTTTTGGAGTTATGAAAGTCTGGTATATGCTATGGATGGGCGAAGATATGGTCATATTTGGTTAAGAGGATTTATGATTTTTTTCCAAATGGGTTAGATAGAGAAACATATGAAGGTAGTAATAGTGTATGAAGAAAAGGAAATTTTTGGAGTTAAACCTTCTTCAATTCAAGTTCAGAGGAGGTGTTATGGCTTGGTGTTGTGTGATCTGTGCTGAAAAGCATGCATTGACCATTGCATTTGACAAATTCATTATTATTTTTTTATTAGTTGATTTCTAGGTTTAGTCAGGTTTATATTTCATGGGGGTTAGATAGCCATTATTTGTTTTCTTGTCTAAGTTCTTAGTTTTGAAAACTTATTAGACCTAATAGACATTATGTTGTCACAAGCACCAAGATTCCATTTTGTGAGCTTATTGGTAGGTTACTCATGAGCACTTCGGTGTAGATTGTAGAAGGCCATCTTCAGGATGGTAGTAGATAGTAGAAGACCATCTTCAAGAGTAATAGTAGATAGAAGGCCACGGGTCCAAATGTGGTAGTAGATTGAATCGAAGCGAGAAGAGAAGGGAGTCGAAGATCAAGAACTAGCACGGCTGTGTGATACTACACGGGTCGCGCCAACTGACATGGGTTGTGCAAAGTGTCTTTGCCAAGGGCCAGAAGGAAAAGCATGGTCTGTGTCAGTCGATGTGCTTGTGCGGCAAAGTATGCCACACGGGTTATGCCGTTGTGTGTGGCTTATGCCCTTTGAATAGAAAATCCTACGACTAGCAAAAGAGAAGTGAAGTTGCACGCCTGCGCTATCAATTTTTCCAGAAATTAACTCCCTGCTAGCAGCTCGTAAGTTTATAAATCCTTTACGTCATTTAAAAGTGGAAATCAAACTTCCAGCTGGTGGTGCATGAAGAACTACACATCCAGTGCCGTTTAAATACTTAGGAAGTGACCCTAACCGGCGGTCCGTCAAGAATAGCACGACCGAACGCTCATAATGGCCAAAACATACGCCCAACGTGCTACCCATGGTGAATTACATGGGTCATGCCTAGCCAAGACAAACGGGATGTGTGCTATAGTTTGACCTGTACTCGATGGTTGCTAGCATTTAGTTCCCTTTTTGGGCCTCCCTTTTGGATTTTCGACATATCTGAGCCTCCAATGTTGCTTAAATTTCTCTCTCTTATTTTCAACTTAGCGGGTTTTTATTTTTATTTATTTTTCTTTCTTTTTCATTTTCTATATATTTGTTTCTTCAATTTTTTTTATTTTCATTTTTCCATTTTCTTCCAATCAAAAATAGCAAAAAGCTATCAAAATCAAGCATACATGCATATAATTCCTTTAACCCCTCCCCACACTTAAAATATTACATATACCTCAATGTACACATATCGGGAAAGAACGATAAAACTCAAGGTATGAGGTAAAGTGACTCCCATTTCTCCGAATAGTTGCCGGTTGTAAGGCGCAATCTCGGGTATACGTCTGAATTTGTTTCCGAAATTGGTACTAAAATTAGAGGAGGCGGTAGAGGTGCCACGGAGGAACTCACCCCTCAAGAAACATGTTGTGTTCTTGGCACCATCTTATCTAGAACTAACATCATAGAGAACACCATAAAACTTACAAGTAGATAGGGATTTGAAATGTTAGGATTAGCATCAAAAGTTAATAACCATAGCATTCCGGAAGAACAATCACTTCACCATACAATAACGAATATGAAATTATAAAATAAAAATATCTAACATATATTGAAGAATATCCAAGCATCATTATAGAATTTAGCAATCATTGTCACAATGATGTAGTCGGCATACTACAATAAAAAAATGTACTATAAAAATGCAACAATGTTCATATGTTTGTATATGCAAGATGGTGGAGAAATTAAGAAAGGGTGATGTAGTTTTCTAGCTCAGTGTCAGGACCCGTAACGTACACATCGTAACTCGCGGTGGATAAATCAAAGCAGTCTGAAAGTCATCTCAGTGTTGAGATTCGCAAAAAGACCATGGAAACTCACATTTAATTGGTCCTGAGATTTGCAATTTTCAGGAAATGTTTCTCATTCCTGTCGTTATCGCGACAGACATGCCATGACTCGCGAGGTACTTTCGCGACTCATGACAATGTCTTTGCGAATCGCGATATCATGCAACTGGGAGTCCACATTTTTCTCAAAAACTTATGATTTTGGTAACGAATCACGAACCCCTTTTCACGACTCGCCTTTCATTGGATCTAGGAGATAGAAATTTCCCCTGTTCATCGCGACTCGCAACAGATAGAGTTTCCCAGCACTTACAAGAATTTTCTTACCATCTTTCCAAGCTTTATTCATTTTGTCATGGCTATCATTCCTTCATCTTCTCCAATGCAATGAACTTCATATTGCTACAAAATTATATAAAAACATACTGTGAAAAGAATGAGACAAAATAACAAAAATTAATGACAAAAACCAAAATAAAAACTGAATTTATTTACGTCATCGGCATGACTTAGCTCCATATATTTAAGGTCTCCGACACGACATTAATGTTATCCATATGGTGAAGGCTTTAACCCCTTCACCATGAGCATCCAAAAGTAGAGAGGTGGGGGTACAAAACTTTCAAGAGGGAAGTTTTATGGAGGTGGAGTTGGTTTTAAAGGAGTGGGCTGGTTAGAATGCTTGGCATTTTCCTTTAAATCCTCTCTTATCTCCTTAAAAAAATTCTTTAAATGGTGGATTTGGTTCACTAGGTGGGGGTAGGGGTGATTATAGCAATGGATGTTGCTCAATCATCTCTTCCTAAACTTCTTTGTATCTAGCAACCAACTCCTCATCCCCTTCGAACTCGAACTCATTCGTCAAGATGACCTCACTCATCGTATCTTCGAGTTCGACTTGGGATGGTGTATCTTTGGAATAACGAGCATCCATTTGGATTACCATTCCATCATGTTGCTACATGCCCCTCCAAAGCCTTGAGTCTTGAGGAGGTTCGAGATTCCACTTCCTCATTAGTCTTGGCCAACTTTGTCAAGTTTTATATTGCATCTATAATCTCCGCGTTTGTCAAACTTAACCCTTCTTCTTGGGCTTGGTTTTGGGGTTTAGTGTAAGGTGATGGGGGATAACCATATTGCTTATAGGATTGGTTTTCTAGCTCATTCTCATACCATAAATATGGATTACCACACCACTCTGAATTTTTAGAATCGTGGTATGGATACTATTCTTGAGCTTTTTTCCGTTGAAAACCATCAATTTCTTCCTCATGATAGCACTCTTCATAATACCCTGTGTTTTGAAAACCAACGGTTCTTTCATCCTCGTAGTGCCTATCCATCAACATATAGCAAGACTCGGTAGGATGGTCGGAATGAAAAATCCTACAAAACCTTGCTCCTTGAGTCTCTCTTCTCATCATGAGTTACTTCAAGGTGAGATGTTCCTTTTTTTCAAAAAGTCGGAATGATATTGCAAGGATTCTCGATAAAAAAAATCACCAAGAACTAAAGAAATACCTACTCCGAACAAAAATAACCAAAAGGAAAAGGCAAATAAAAATAACTAGAACATACACACACATAATATGCCAAAACACTTAAAAATAAATGCCTCTTCCCCGGCAGCGGTGACAAAATTTGAGATGTCGTTGTCGTACCTCTCAAAGATGCAATTTATAAGCCCTATATGACTACTAAGTACAATTAAGTAGATATTGGCAAATTGGGGTCGTCCACAAAGAATAGGTATTTTTCTAAGGGTTCATGTATATAAGAGTGGATATAATCCTAGATATAGACATGAACATACATATATATAAGCATGTAAAGAGGGAGGATTTTGGTTGTTTTACCTAAGTTATGAAATTAAAGCCAAGATAACAAGGAATGTTAAGTAACTATGCTAATCATGCAACAAACTAATAAAAAGGATAAAAACTACAAATGACAAAGCCTTGGGGTAATTGATATCTGTTTCCGAACCTATTATCTATCCTTGAATCCATGACCCATTCACTACTTTAACTACTTGTTGTGAAGATAAATCTTCTATCCTTCTTTGATAGTAGTTTACAAGAGTGAATTCAACAACTCTTGCTAAACCTCACTAATGACCCATTTTGTCGTTCAATGCCTAAAAGTATCCCATTAGTTGCATTGAGTACAAAGAATCAACAAGTTCGGTAACACTTATAAACACTACGCCGTGTCTAAGCATTGAACCAATTTATGCATTTATACAAGACTAGTCAAGCACGTTCAAGGTTCATAAACTTCTCCTATTTGCTACCCAAAACAAACACGATAAATAATTCAACATTATCACATTCACATAGTAGTCATCAAATACTCAACCATATTAGAAACTCTAATTCATGCTCTTGGATTCCGTATCAAAAGAGTGGAAAATTAGCTACTTTCTCCTAACCCTAAAAAGAAATCATATAAGCATTTCATATACTCAAACTTCCAACACCATTATTATATTCAACAATCAAATTCAAAGCACAATAAATGAAAATTGGAGAAACATTAAATAGATAGAAATGATTCTCAAGACATGGATAAGGAAGCTTAAATCCATTGCTACGAAGGAGATTAGTAACCTAGATAATGAAAACACATAACTATCCTACAAAAACTAAGAAAAGAAGAAGAATAAAGCTAGGGTTTTAAGCCCGGAATTTTGCAGAAGGAAGAAGAACTATGAAGAGAGAGGATAAGGTTTGGTATTTATAGTACAAAAAGAAAGAAATATTTATGGCCACCTTTCTATCTCGACTCGCAACATATTCATCGTGAGTCGCAACCGAGCCTAAATTCAGCATTTTGAGTTCTTTCTTCTTCTTGTCTCATGTCCCCCTCTTCACATCACTTTTATTTAATCCCTCTAGTCTTCAAAGCTCAAAATATGGTCTTTAAGTATTTAAAGATAGTCTTCAAAGTCTTCCAACATTTTCCTTGTCACACAAAATCCCCTAGAAAAGTAATAAAAGTGCAAACTCGCTCTTAACTCATTTTAGAGAATTTGAAGGCAAAATGCCATGTCTATAGCACAAAAGTGTAGAAAAGTGAATCCAAAAATCCCCAAAAAAACTACATAAAATAGAGACTGTGGATTGATTTTTTTTCTCACTAACTTGCAGCGGTCAATGGAGAATGGTGCAGACTTAAAACTCCCTCGAACACCTCCCAAACCCAAGTTCATGGCTAAGGATTTTACGTTGGTTAAGTATGGACATACACTCTCCATGGCGAGCAAAGAGCGTGACGGTAAGGGTGACACTTTGTGGAGACTTTTCCACAAAGATGTCATCGTGGTTAGAGTCATGGATGGCGACTACGGAGAATCAACGGTAGGTAAAATGCATGAAGAATAAGTCGTGAAGACGACAATAAATTACATTTTTTTCTGTACATTGCTTTAATGCTTTTGGTAGTTAGGTTTTGCATACTTTTGTGTGACAAAGGATTTTGTGTGAAACTGTAGCTGATTGTTGAGTCTAAGATAGAATATTGTGTTTATGGTTAGAAGGAAGTATGATTTGGTGGAAAAAAGTGTTAGAAAAGTGAAGGTGTAGGGGGAGAACAATTAGTGCAGTGCATATGGCTAGTGTCAGGCTATCTATGGCACGGGTCGTGCCATTTCCTCGTGCCAATCTATAGGGGGATGATCAAAAATGAAGATTTTCATAATTAATTTTTTGGCCAAACAAGCATTTTGAGCTCGTTAATTCCAATGGTCTCTTACTCCCTAGGCTTGTTTAAGTCAATGGGAATTCACCACACATCAACACTTTCCTTGTGCATTAATTGAGTGAAACTTTTGTCCCAAAAGTTTCTATTTTTGCTTAGACCAATACTATTTCCTTTTACCTCTCTCCTAAAAAACCTATTTTTAGGTGATCTTTAATTCTTTGAATTAAAATTCAAAGTACCTTCCTCCATCTATAAATGCTAGCTAATCAACTACAAGAACTTTTAAAATACCCACTCTTACTTCAAATTATGGAAATTCTAAAATTTAAGCATTTTCTCGCATAGGAGAGCACATTTTGCTTCTTCTTGTGTGGATTTTTAGCTCTTAGCCTCAAAATTTTGGATAATTTTTTTTGAATCTTGTGTTTACTTTCTTAAGCATTATTGTGTTTTAGGTGGGAAGAATGAATTACGAAATTTGTATTTGTTTTAGGAAAGTATGTGGATTAGATGCATGTTTTTGTGATTAACTAACTGTAAGGATAAGTGTATGATCTTTGTTTTGAAACAATGTTTTTTCCCATGTGTTGGTTGTCGAGGAAGAAGGATCCTTGTTGAATTATCTTTGATGCACATGCTTGTATATTCTTGCCATTACCTTCTTCTTCTTCTTCTTGTGCTAGAATGGCTATAAAGAGAAATAGACCGGAGAAAGGAACAACTTCACGGGGTAAGAAAGGGATGACGTTGGCTAAAGTTAGGAGACAAGAGCTGTTAACTTTCATTCCTCCTAAACCCGTCTTTCATGGTTTATGAATTCATGGGGTTGGCCAGCATTTCTGGGAGATTGGCCTGGAAATGGAAGTATCTCAATAATCCAAAGAGGACCATCTTGGAAATGAAGTTTTCAAGCAAGGAGACCTTGGTATCACAAGGCCTACTTAGGCCCGTCACCAATTTGTTAGGTCAGATGGGCCTAAAAGGCTTCTTAGAGATGGACTTCAAAACATACATAAGATGGACTTTGGAATTTTTGGTAACCTTGAACAATCAATGGAGAACGATGGGAGGGGGATCATCCTTTCCACTTGGATGAAAAGGAATACACAATAACCCATATATAGATCCCTCGAGCTTTTAGGTGGAAATATAGGAATGAAATTCCAAGGACTCACCGAAAAGGGTTTCATTTCTCATTGAGAAGCCTTTGGAGGAACCTAACAAGCACGGATGGGAGCCACCTGGGCAAAAGTACCCCAATAGTCCATCCGACTTTGTGGTACGTGCACCAACATCTATCGGTGAGAGTGTTTTGAGTTGGAGAGATCTCTTAATGCCCTAACAGAGATGTCTGAATCCTTTGGACGATGACTCCATAATATATTTTTTACCCCAACTTGGTGGGGGCCCTCGTGGAGAAATTCTTAGCCACAGAGAAGAAGAAAGGTGTCAAGATACCAATGGGAGGCATGGTTGGGCTTTTAGCCAAACAGTTGGGACATTTGGTTCCCTCTCCTTTTGCAGTGGGTAACTTAGGTCATTCACAAACGAGGTAAACAGTGGATAAGTTGGTTAGGGCTTTGATGATTGCTACCAATACCTTGGAGGACCGCTTCATTAGGTTTTATGGTAGTGCTTCGGTCTGAAACTTCATGATACTTCTGCAACCCGAACACATCACCATCCATTATGACACTACCTTAGAAGACCTTTTTCGATCCCCTGATCTAAGGTTTGAAAGTAGTTTCCACAACATCCTATTTAATCCGGATATGGACATAGGGGAGGAGGATGGTGAGATTCCACCTTGTGAGTAACCTAGGGAGCCACCTACCTGCAAACTTCTTTGACCAATTCCACACTTTTGGGGAACAACTTATGAATTCAACTCAAATAGTGTAAGAGGTTTGTAAGCAGTTGGGGTAATGATCTTGCAAATGGAGGTATTTGGGAGTAGGTAGGATACTATGGATGACACCCTGAGAGCTTGGGGAGTTAGGCTAGATTCCATTGAGTGAGAGGTGAAGGAAGAGTTTGAAATCTTGGATGATGAGAGAGTATATGTGCAAGAGGAAACTACAGAACAGTTGATCAAGAGGTTTCATGTTTTGAGGCTTGATGGCTTCCGAGACTTATTTCCCATTGAGAGGCATGAGATAAGGTAAGAAGAAAAAAGGAGAAGGTGCAAGGTGAAATGCTTGAGGGATGCCCTTCGGGGTCCCAAGGGTAAGTGTCGCTATCTTCCCCTACTCCTCTTATTACTTACAATTTTTTTTGTTGCGTTGGGGATAATGCAAGGTTCAAGTGTAGATGAGTGATTAGTTAGGCACTTAGGAGTTTCAAAAAGTTTCGTTTGTGATTTGATGCCTGTTGTTTTTATTTTATTATCTTCATGTAGTATGAAGCCCAACTTTGGGGCATTTTTTGCTACACAAAAATTAAAAAGATGAAAAAAATACACGGCTAAATCAAAAACCCCAAAGGGTGACTTAGTCAACAATAGGCATGTCTCGGATATGTTGAAAAATCTATGCAAATGTGAGAGGCCATGGTGTGAAAATACGTGAGAAATGAGTTCAATTTGTGTGAAGCTAGGATGAAAACTTGAATGGGTTCCTAGGAAAATTGAGAGAAAATAAAAGAAATTGGAAACTACGTAGGTATCTCTTGAAGTGTCTTTGGTGGCTTCTTCGGTGGAGTAATTTAGTTTCGCATATATCATGTATACCTTGCCTTTTTATATGTATGATCAGATGGATAGACTATTTCAGCATCTTTGGGGAGTGACAATTAAGATATTCTTACATCTTTGGGGGAACTAAAGTAGTCTAGGAATAATAGTTGAATGTATTGGGAAACTCTCTTTGCATGCTACTCTCCGCTTAGATTTTTAGCTTTTTTTACTTGAGGAAGATTAAACTTTTAAGTTTGGGGGATTGATCTGCATCTAAAAGCATGTGTTAACGAATGCATTTTTTGGTTGGTTGATTGCTAGGTTTAAGCATGTTTACATTACAAGCGGTTTAGATAGCCATTGTTGGTTTTCTTGTCTAAATCCTTAGTTTTGTAAACTTATTACACCGAATGGACACTATGTCCTTACGAGCATCTAGATCTTATTTTGTGAGCCTGTTTGTATATTTGTAGTAAGAACTTTATCGAAGATTGTAGAAATCCATTCTTAAACAGGTGGAATCGTGCCAAGAGAAGAAAGTCCATTTGCAAGTATGGTAGTAAAGAGAAAGCTACTAGTTAAATCGTTGTAGTAGATGGAATCGTGGCAAGAGAAGAAAGGATTTGAAGCTCAAATAGATGAAGACTAGCATGGGCTATGACATAGGCCGAAAGGAATTACAGGGCATGTGCCGTTCAACGGTCTCGTGCGGCTAAGTACGCAGAACAAGCCATTCCATATTGTACTTCCTGTGTCCGTTGAAATTTACAATCCTAAGAAATCAATTGTCGAGAAATCAACCCCTAGCTGGCGGCTCGCAAGGTTTTACAAGGCCTATGCTGATGAGAAAGTGAATTCAAGCTTCCAGCTGGCGGCCCGAGGGGAATCACATGGCCCGCACCATTCAAATTCTCAGAATACGCTCCCAGTTGGTGGGCTATATGTAAATGCATGGAAAATTTCATTCCAATGCTTAGAAGACAAGAGGACATGCGCCCAACTGGCAGCCCGTGCCCTATTCTATGGGCTGTGCCACACATGCCGTGAACTTTTATACGGGTTGTGCCTGGCGGCCAGCTAGGGTTTAGTTACTTTTTTGGGCCTCTTTTAAGGTCCAAGTTAATATTTACAATATATTGGGACAAATGTCTATTAGGGATTAAGAATGATAGAACTTTAGATAGTTTGTTTTTCACTCTCCTTATTTTTCCTAAGAGTAGGTAGAGAGAGAATGGGGCTAACTTTTCTCTCTCTTTGTTTAATTATCATAGTTTTTCCCAAGAGCATTAAATCCAATTCATCAATTGAGTTCATTGCTTAGGAAATAGTGATATAGAATTGGGATTTATATTTGTACTCATGACTTGGTGGTTATTTTGCGAGATTCTAAGATCTTCCTATCCTTTAAATCTTATGAATATCATGGTTAACTTGTTCCTTACATTCTTGTTAAATGTATGATTGTTATACTATGTTGGCAAACACCAAGTCTACTTTCATGTATGGTGCAGTATTGCTGTCCCCTTGAGAGTGTCGCTAACGTAATAAGGGGAGTGAAAGTCTGTGACCGTGTGGGTGTATGCATGTGGTTTGTGAGCACCGCTCTGATGACCATACTCTAGTATGACTGGTCGGAGTCTGATGCAAAGGATAGGGTTGGTGTAATTGTACCTTTTTTGTCACAAACCTAGATTCACCATGATGTGCCAATCCATCTCCCTCTATAGGCATTGGGAGAAGAGTTTGTAGTGAAGTTCCCAACATGTAATTCTTTACGGGGAATGAGTGGAATTGCACAACAGGTGGGGCCCTTGTTGCACTTTCCTAATTACGGAGGCGGTGTCGATAGAAGATGTCGAGAGCACCTTTGTGGGACAGATGGAATTGCATACTATCAACCAAACTATGTGAAATAAGTATTAGGATAGGTTTACATACCTATTGTATTTGATTGAATCTAGGATTGAAAGATACTACTAGTCAAGTAAAGCAAATGTGCCCAAGCGCTAGTATTATATAGTTTACTCTCTTGTTCTTTCATGCTTGTAGTTGGTAATTAAAAACCCCCCAAAACCTTGTTTGGAACATTAGCTATTCTTGACACATGATCGTATTGAAGACCTAGTAGTGGATTTGCAGAATAAACCTTTAAATGACTAGAATCTCTGGGTATGACCCCTGACTAGCCACTATCTATCCCTAGGTAGTTTAGTGGTAAGAATGGAAGAAACTTATAAATTCTATCTTTGATCTTTCTAACATTCGACAGGTTAGTAGATCTCTCGAAAGGTTGTTTATTAGTGACCCAGTGGAATTGTGGGAGTTCAAAGGAATGGGGTCAGAGTGCCCACTACCCTAGCCAAGGGCATCATCTCCACCTTTTAGATTGTAGGTTGACCATCCTCTTCCTGAGCATTGTTAGACACGAGAGGAGAACCGTTAGGGGTTAAAGATGAAATTTATTTGTTCCTCTCGCTCCTACTACTTTACTCCCAAGAATGGTAGATGATGACAAGTATCAGCGTCGTCCACAAAGATGTTAGGAATCTAGTAATCTACTAAAAATAATCGTGGTCGGGTCATCAATTTGACCACATGTTAGGAACCAACAGTGTTGTGAAAATACTCACGGGGGGGGGGGGGGAGTTTCAACCAACAACTACAAGCATGTAATCAACAAAATAAACTATATAAACTAACACTCGAGGAATAGTTACGTAACATGGTCGATGTCATTTTATCACCGATTTCATCAAATACAAGAACTAAACCATGTTCTAGCGTTTGTGTCACTTGGTGAGGACAACGGTCAAAACTTGGCCCTATCTTTCACATAGAGGTGCACGTATAAAATTTTCCATCACCCACATCTCCAAAACTAAGGGAGTGCAGCAACGGCTATGGCTTATTCCACAGGTCTCATTCTCCCCCGTGATATTAAGTCCAGGGCGGAACACCACGAACGAACTACCCTTAGGCCTACGAAGGTAAAGGAAGTAGGCATCTTATCGATGTCTCCAGGATTAACAAAATAATCCATGTTTTCTACTTATTCTATCTCTAACCATGACCCTTCGGACCTCTTTGATCGGCTAACTAGATGCATGATCGATTGTGATGATTAACAACTGTAACCTTCGTGCACATGACCTGTTCTGAACTATCGTCACCCCAAGCACATCTAGGTTTGCTTAACTGGGAAGTAGCAATAGTAAACCAACATGAAATTAGACTCGATTGTGTTCTAACAAATTGTGACAATCATGCAATTCACAGGAATATTAAGAACAAGCCAACATAATAATCTTAATACACATAGAAATATTTCGATCTAGAAATATCACAAAATAAACATCAACTCATGTATAAAAATATAATTCCCAATTAGATCCCTACTCCCTAACTATTGAACCCAAGTATTTCATTAGATTCAAAACCTCCAGGAAAAATAATAATGAAATAATGAAAAGAAAAAAAAAATCTAGAGAGAAGTGAGAGTGTTTTCTCTCTCTAGACTTCTACTGATATCTAAAACTACGCATAAACTTAAACCTTAGTAGAGAAAGGTCCATATATATAGTAGTAAGAAATTGGGCCTAAAAATAGGCCAAAAGTTGAAAAAAATCATATCGGCCGCCACTAGCACTGGGGGTGCCTCGTGTCACAGCCCACATCGGCCAAGGGTGCTCATGCCTACACGGCATGCCTGCCTTGGAACACACCATGGTGGTTATGTTAGCATGGGGTTCCAGCTCTGGAAAAGGTAATTTTTCCTCGTGCCAGCATGGGCCGTTGGTCGGGTCTTTTTTTGCTCCTTTCGATTTGCGCTATGCTGTATTTGGCGAGCCCCGTCGGCAGGAACTCCATTCGCTCAGTATCTTGCTGTATCCCACGTCATTATTTTAACCTAGTGGGATGGTCTTTGCATTTTTTACTTGAAACATAACGGGCCATATAAATTGGAACGTCCCACTCCAATACTTAGCAGATTTTTGAGTGAAAAGGTGACTTGGAGTTCACGGCTGATCGAAAAGGGGCCCATCGTGATGGATTTTAACACGGCCCTTCCCGGATGATACAGGTCTTTCCAAGGCCTCCCGAGATGGGCTGTGACAAGTGGTATGGTCCGTTCTAGCTTTTAGCTTGTTTCGGGCTTGTGCTGTCTGTGCCGGTCGGGGCTGGTTTGCTTGGCTAACATCTTTGCTTCGCTACGGGTGAATCGTTGGTCTGATTTGGGAGTTATTATAGTAGATTTTATAGCGTTCGAGAAGAAAAATCGAATGATGACCCCTTCAAGAGCTTTTTTTTTCCAGATTTTTCTCAGAACAACGTGCAACCTCGAACAATGATCCCTCGGTTTCTCCTTAGGCCTTCTTGAACTTTGAATCCACCTTTCTGGGTCCTAATTTCATCTACTACCATGCTTTGAAGTCCATGGCCTACAATCTACCAATATCCTTGCGAATGGCCTTCAATCTCTTCTACCATCCTTGCGAATGGTCTTCAAATATCTACTACCACCCTTGCAGATAGCCTTCTACAAAAGAAAATGAAAAGGCAGTCACGAGTAACCTACTAATGAGATAATGAGATCAAAGAAGAAGATCTAGGTGTACGTGATTACAAAGTGTCCATTAGTTTCAATTAAGTCTACAAAACTGGGATTCATACAAGAAAACAAATAATGGCTGTTTAAACCCTTTGTCGTGCAAACCGAACTAAAACTAGAAATCAACCAAAAACAAGAAAAGATCTAAGCAAAATTTATCATGCAAAGAGGAGTTAGCCAATACATTTAACTTATTACTAAGATACCCTAGTTCCTCCCAAAAATATAAGAATCTCACAACTCTCACACTCCCCGAAGTTGCTAAAGTAACCCAACTATCCCAAAATATTTTGAGGAAAAAGGTAAGTACAAAAGATAAGTGTTGAACTAGCTTACTAATCCGAAGAAATAGACAAAGACATAGAAACCATACCCATATTTCTCAATTATAAATACATTCTTGTTGATTTTGGGAATCAGAAGGGGTTTAGGAGTAATTAATTCCTCAACCCGCTTCTTTTTCCGCTGCAATTTAGTGTGCAATATCGGAGGCAAAACATCCTTAATCACACCAAAAGAGACATGTTCATCAACAAGTGTATCATTGCACATTTCATTCACACAAGATATAGCATGCAATGTTTCAATATCAGGAAAAATCTCCGCATCTTCAAGAATCTCATTAATACTTCTATCATTTTGAATCACACAAGATTCATCATGTTGGCATGTTCCTCACACAAAATTATACATTTACAAATAAGAGAGGGATTAGGTGAATCATTCTTAGACTTGTAAATAATAAAACCCCCTCCATCCATGTCATCCTCTAAGGTTAGTGTTCCCGAATGAAAATCAATCTTAGTCCTTCATTTTTTCAATGAAAGTTCTCCCCAATAAAATTGAGGGGTTCCCCACTATAGTGCTCTACATGAAGGACATAGAAGTCCGTCAGAAACACCAAATTCCCCACTCAGACCATGACATCATTCATTAGTCCACAAGGACTAGCTTGGGAGTTATCGTCCATTTGGACGATTACCCTAATATCCTTAAGTTCACCTATTCCTAGGTTATTATAGATGCAAGAAGGTATGACATTATTAGAGGGTCCTAGATCAATCATAGATTTTTTTCAACAATTCACCACCTAAAGAAATAGGAATTGAAAAAATACCGGGTTCATCACATCCAGTAGGCAATTTCCTATGACACAGATGAAGAATCCCCCTATTTTCAATTTTACATTTTTCCTTAGGGGTTTATTCCTCTTTTTTGTACATGTGACTTCCAAAAATTTTGCATACGAGGGAACATGCTCATTCTGGTCTAAAGATTTTCAGGATATGATCATCATTAGTTGCCACCTACTGCCTTTTCCTAAGTGCGTTAAGGAAAGGCGGTGGGAGATTTACCCCCGCTTTGGGTGTTAGAAGCTCCTAAACGGGTTCTTCCACAGCCAAATATTGCTCCTCCAAGTTGGTTTTGTTGCTTTCCACGACCATGTTATGCTTTTGTAGGTTTTCCTTCTCATGCTCATGCACCTCCTTCCCGCCTCTTAACTTCAAATCACTCACATTCCTCGGATTGACTTATGATTGGGAAGAAAGTTTACTAGACTCTTTGGCTTCAAGTCGGCTTACCGATTTGGCAAGTTGTTCGACTTGAATCTCAAGATTCTTGATAGTAGAAAATGCCCTAGTCTCGAGATCTTCAATCTCTCTCCTTGTACACTCTGCAGAGTATCATATATCTTGGCCAATTGAGATATTGCTTCAAGGATATCATCTTTGTCTGACTTGTAAAGTGAGGCGTTGTTGTTTGAAGGCATTCCCCCCTCGAATAGGGTTGAGGTGGAGATTTTCCGCCTCAGTTATAGCATTGCATTTGTTTCTACTCTCGCACACGGAAGTTGGGGTGATCATGGTACCTTGGGTTGAAGGTGTTTGCATAGGGATCTTGCCCTCCGGCTCCTTTATTCCCAGGGAACCCTGGTTGTTGTCTCCTAGAAAAATGTGGCCTATTTCCATCATTATTAAAATCTAACACCTTAACTTCTTCAAAGTCATCCACCACTTACGAGCAAGCATCCATGTGATAATTAAGGAAGCAAATGCCGAACACGTTTCATGAACTCTTTCATCACAGAGGTAAGAACTTAGACTTGCTGCTCTAACTTAGGAGATTTAGGTGGTTTATATGTGGGCTTCACCCTAGACCTTGTACCAAATTGCCTTGTTCTGTTTTCCATTTCCTTGAATAGTTCCATTTCTTCCCATGCCCTCTTGGTTGCAATTGATTTGTTGCAAGCGTCGTTCACCATACGCATGTCATTACCGCACAATCCTTCAAAAAAATAGTAAACCAAGTCTTCCTCCTTGAATATATGATAAGGAAAACTAGCTAGCAACCTCTTCAACCTTTCCCAATACTTGTAGAGAAACTCATTAGCAAAGTGAAAGATGTTGGAAAGTTACTCCATCAACCCCTCACACTTTGAAGCTGGGAAGTATTTCTTGAGAAATTTGCATTTCATATCCATCTATAAAGTGATACAACCTAATGGAAGAGAGTATAACCAATCTTTAGTTGAATTCCGAAGTGAGAAGGGAATCACAGTCAAAGTGTAGTCTTCCTTCAAAACACCTACCGTCTTCATATTGGTACAAACAAGGTGGAATTCCGAAATATTCTTGTTTGGATCTTCTCCGGCTATCCCATGGAAAGTGGGCAACCAATGAATCATACCTATCTTGAGTTCACATGTTACTTTGGGTGGCAACGGTGGGAAAATAATGCAAAATGGTTGATTCTCAATATTTGGAGCCATCAACTCTCTTAAAGTTCGAATATCCTCTGCCATTTATTCTTTCTCTACAACTAATGAGAGTGGTTGTTTTTGATCTTCTAGCATAAATATCCTCTTCCTTCTTCGCTACTTCCTTTGTAATCCACTGGACTATGTAAAACTCCCAAGATCTTGGCACGGTTATGTACCATAAACCTGGAATAAAACAATGGCCAACACTGATCAACACTAGCAAAAAGGGTCAGAAGTAACCAAAAACTAGTAAAAATCTCAACAAGAACTAAAACTAAAACAACACTACTTACTCAAGTAACACATTATACAAGTTGACTACTAAACAGTTAAACTAACATCCCTGAAAACTGCGCCAAAATTTGACCTGCCCCCTCCCGAGTGTTGTTGAAAACACGCGAGAAGGACTGTTAGGGATCAAAGATGAAATTTATATGTTGCTCATGTTCCTACTACTACACTACCAAGAATAGTAAATAGTGGAAAGTACCGGGGTCATCCAGAAAGATGTTAGGAATCTAATAATTAACTAAACACAATCGTAGTTGGATTCTTAATCTGACCACGCTTTGAGAATAAAAAAATGTGAAAACAGTTATTGGGGGGAGTTTGTACTAACAATTACTAGCATGTAATTGTTAACCAGAATTAACAATATAAACTAACACTTGGGCAATATTTGTGTAACATGGTTGATGTCATTTTGATTGTGGATTTCATCAAATACAAGAACTAAAACCCATTCAAGTGTGTTTGACATATGGTGCAGACAATGGTCAAAACTTCCCCCTATCTGTAACATAGAGATGCCCGTATAAAATTATCCATCAGCCTCGCCTTCACAACTAGGACAATGTAATAATGAATATGGCTCACTGTGCAGTTCTGATTCTCCCCCATGCGATTAGTCCTGAGTGGAACACCACTAACAAAATATCCCTAGACCTACAAATGCAAAGGATGTACGTATGTTATCGATGGCTCTAGGGTTAACAAAATAATCCTGGTTTTCTACCTAATCTATCTCTCCCTGTAACCTCTTGGACCTCTTTGGTTGGCTAACTACAGCATGGTAGATCGTGAAGATTAACAACGGTAACCTTCATGCACAAGACCAGTTCCGGACTATCGTCACACCAAGTTCATCTAGGTTTCCTTAACTAGGGTTACCAATAATGGAAAAATATGAAGGTAGACTTAGTTCAGTGCCACAAAAGGGTGACAATCAGGCAATTCCCATCATTAGGTAGATCTAGAAATACCACAAAATGAACATTAACACATGAATGCAAATACTATCCCTAAGTTAAATCCCTACTTCATAATCACTGAACCCAAGTATTTCACTGGATTCAACACCTTTGGGCAAAACAAAGATAAAAAGATGAAAAGAAAATTAGCTAGAGAGAAGGAAGAGTAATTTCTCTCGCTAGTAGATATAGGTCCATATGTATAGTAATATGGAATTGACCCTAAAACAAGGCCCAAAATGGCCAAAAACCTTAGCAGCCGCAACTGGAGCGACGGTGGCTCGTAGCATGGCCGGTACCGGCCGACATGACTGATGAGACGTCAAATGCATGTGTTTTCCAAAGCATTTAACATCTCTTTTGTTATCTTTTTGTTGGAAGATTTCTAGATTTAGGTAGGTTTACA
>JAULKM010143596.1:0-26509 GCA_032355605.1 Rubia tinctorum | reverse complement strand
CTTCCTCTCAGCAACTTCATTTTGCTGGGGGGGGGGGGTATAAGCACAGCATCTTTGATGTATGATTCCTATCATATCAAAAAGGGTTATAACATTTATTGTTTACAAACTATGTTCCATCATCTGTTCCAATCAATTTTACTGGTTTTCTAAACTGATTTTTTATCATCACAAGAAAGTTTTGCAAAACATCACAAACTCTATCCTTTGTTTTTAGTAGAATAGTCCATGTAGACCTGCTGAAATCATCTGCTATGGTCAAGAAATACTTGAATCCATTTGTAGATGTCACTTTATAAGGACCCCAGAGATCTATATGAAGTAGTTCAAAACATTTAGATGTTTCTATTTTAGATAAATGGAATCTAAGTCTTGTTTGTTTAGCTATAGGACAAATGTGACACTGAAAATTGTCTCTATTATGTAGATGGAGATGTTTAATGATTACATCATAGGCACGCCCTAGTATAAAATGCCAAATATCTGCATCGTCTACTGCTACTGAGACCTTATTTAGAGCTATATATGTTTCTTTTCTTTTCAAAAACAAAGTACAGAAAGACTGAATTAAAGACGACATAATCTTATTATCAAAGGATGTTGTTGTGATGAGATATAGACCCCTGCTAGCTTCAGCCACCCCGATAACTTTATTGGTCTTAAGGTCCTGAATGAAACAAACAAATGGATAGAAGTTAAAATGGGAATCTCCTGATTGTGCAAGCTTATTAACAAAGAGCAGGTTAAACTTCAAGTTGTTAACATATAAACAATCATGCAGTTTGAGTGATGGTGAGAGATGGACTGATCCTAGGGTTGTAACAAACTGAGAAGTGTTATTAGGAAAATGAACTGGTATTGGTATTGTGTTTGTTGTATAGTGTTTAAAAAATATTTATTGCTACACACATGACTTGAAGCACCACTGTCCAGAATCCATGTAACATCATCAAATTGAAAATCCAAATTCACTATCTGAGTTAGAACACTAACTGAGAAATCAGAGAAGTGAGCCAGGTTGAAAGCCTCTCCTGATAATGGTTCTGTAGCCCTTCCCAACTATTGCTTATTCATGTTCATCATCTTTATGTATGATTCAAACATAGCCTGCACGTTGTTCCCACTTTTCACATCTGAAACATCAAATGTAGTTTCATCATACTCCTGTGCCACAACCACATTAGCAATAACATTCTTAGGTCTTGTTCTTCCCTCTTGCCACCAGTCAGGATAACCATGGATTTTGAAGTAGAAATCCTTGACGTTTCCAATTTTGTGGCAGTGATCACATTTCAGAACCTTATTATGCTGAAGTTCCTTTTTCTTGAAATTCCCTTTTCCAGTCATTCCTCCATAACTGTGACTTGGAACTTCAGAATTTGATCTAACAAGCATAGCAGAGTGCTTAGTTGCAGACACATAGCTACTGATGGTGTGTTTTTTACTCTCGGCTTATGAAACAATTGAACAAACCTTCCCCACTGAAGGAGTAGGCTCCATTGGTAGGATCTGATCCCTAACTGCTTAAAATTCTTCATTCAAACCGACTAAGAACTGCTGAACTTTATCCTCATTGCTATCCTTTGCAAAATCCTCATCATTGCCACATTTACAAGCAACCTGAACACAATGACATCTTCTCTTTGGCCTCAAACACTCAAGTTCATCCCAAAGACGTTTCAAATTTGAGAAATATTGAATGACCGAACTCTAGCCTTGCCTGAATTCTGCAATCTTATTTCTGAGTTGATACAACATTGCTCCATTGTTCACAGAAAATCTATCTTGAATTTCACTCCACAATTTCCTAATAGTCCACAAAAGCAAAGCTCCTAGCTATCTCTTGATTCATAGATTTTATGATCCAGGAACCTGTATTTGAATTCACATTCTCCCAATGTTTGAAGATCGGAGAATTGGGTTGAGGAACTTCAAACTCACCTGTGATGAACATCAGCTTGTCCTTTGATTTCAGAGCTCTGAGCATAGCTCTGTTTTAGATCAGAAAATTCTTCTTGTTGAGCAGCTCTGCAACGAGACTCATATTCGAATTGTCAGCAACATTCTAGTAGAGAGGATCCTCCACCCTGATCTTAACAAATCCTTCTTCATCTACAACATACTTCTGCTGCGGATTTCCAGAGTTTGAAGAACTCACCATTAGAATCACAACAACATATTTTCAAAAATAACAATTCACAAATCTCAACGTCAGGTTTTGTAATCCTGAAGCTCTGATACCATGAACAAATCAGTTAAATCACTGATTTGGAAAGTTAGAAAAATGAAGAACACAAACACACATTGAAAAGTGTAAATGGGTGAAAAGATTTCGGTATTGATTAAGTTATAAAATTAGTTTACAATCTCCTATATATACAGGTATGAAATGTACTCAGCTAACAAACTGAAAACTAACTTTATAACCGACTGAGCCTAACTGATCTAACCAACAAAAACATAATCTATTCTAGAAGCTGCTTGTACCTTCCTAAGCTAAGGGAGCTGGGTAAGTTGCTGATCCAAGACTACTGAATATCCATCAAGAAGGCTTAACTTGCTATAGAAGTCGATAGGAGGCCGGAGGCAGTTTAACAGCTCCAAGGAGCCGTTCCTCTCTGATCACTGTGACATTCAAAGCGTGGACACGATCGAGGGGAAATGTACGTCCACGCCTTCAAAAACTACACCAAACTTGATATAGTTAGGAACGAGGACTTCTTCTATCATTTTGAGTACAATTCCTCCACTTGCGCTTTCAATTCTGATAAAGTTGTCATGTATGTTCGAGAAACTATTGTTTGCCGTTGAATTTTGTGTGTTTGCGTATCTTTATAGCTTATTGGAATGTTTCTACTGTAGAAACGTTTATTGGTTTAGTTTGTTTTGTTATATACAACTATTGGCTTCAAAAAGATGTTTCCATCATTAGCCTCAGTAATGTAGATTAGCATTAAAAATTCTATTAAAGTTCTAAGCAAAATGCAGTAGGTTTTTCCCCCTAATTATTGAGCCTCATTTATTCACTCTTTTTTTACCCTGCCAGTTACTCTAAATGTGAGATGCCTTATAATCCGGATGATCTAATGGTTCAGTGCGAGGAATGTAGTGACTGGTAAGTTGAGCATTGAATAGTTTGTGCATCAGTTATCTATGGCTGAGTGGAAGTATTATTTTTATGTTTTCTTGGGATCTGCTAACAGTGGTGCTAGGTTAAATTGAGGATAAAGGGGACTTTGTTTTGATACTTTGTTGTCAGTGGTTTACTTGGGGACTGCTCATTGCTGTTTTCATATCATTATAATATTGATTCATGAAGAGAAAAATTCGACCCTTACACTATAGCAAGTATAGACACGTGATGGTTCAATTATTTCAATGTAATTGGTTGGCAAGTGGATGTGATTGTGAGGCTTTTGGTGATAGTTAAGAGTTGTAAATGATGGTTTCTAAGTTTGATGATAATTTCACTTACTCGGGGTATTAGGTGAAAGTTTTCTTGATTTTGTCCTTGTGTTTTATTTTATTCAATTTTTATGGATGGTTATATCTTTAACATATTGAGAAATTACAATCGTGTTTACTGCAAGAAAGATCAATGCATATGTTTCTTGAAAAGGCAATGGGCAAAGCATCCGGTACACTCTTCCCTGGGCATCATCATGTTGCTGCTCATGTAGTGATGAGCTCTTCATCTTATGTTGGTTTTCCCTAATATTCGTGATTGGAAATTTATGCTACTTGCATTTTGGTGATCAGGATTTGAGTTTACTTTGGCCATAGCCTAGATATGTCTTGGCCATTTTGTGCAGTATTGTTGTATTAATCTAGGTTGTTTTGGAATAGAATATACAATAGGTGTTAGATGTTTAATGATCCAGGTTTCAGTATGCAATACAGTGAACTGTTTCAACTTTAAACCAACGTGACAGGATAATGATCCAGGTTTCAGTATGCAATTTGCTACCATATTATGGTTGCTGATTTCAACCCAAAATCTCCCAATACCCTTCCCACCACATTTTTTTTGATCAATTCCTACCACATTGAATTGCTTTAAAAAGTTAAACTTTTTTCTGAAGAATTTTGTCAAGCTCGAAACACAAAAATCTGCCATCCAACATGGGATTTTGTGCAATGATTAAAGTTTTCCAATGAAGAGTAAAACTGTCGGAGGTCTCTAGCCACTCAAGTGGACAGCAATCAAAATCTGTATCCTATGAGTTCCGACTTCAATGGCTTAGCTAATCTCTATCTACTTGAAGCCCAACAATGTTTAGACCTTCCAAATTACTATTAGAGGTCTAATGGTTGCATTGACTCCATGAAAAAGGATATAGAAGAAGATTGCATAAAGTTGGATACATTTTACAATAATTGGTGCATTAGCACCGCGAAGGAACCAGAATAAGATTTCTCTTGTGATTCTTAATGCTCAGAGAGAAAATTATTTGCACATCCTCAGGACTGCCATTGGTCTATAGAGAAGGAGGAGAAGATAACTTGTGACAGCAATCTGCACCAAATCATTCCAACCTTGAAAGTACGCCAACAACACAAGATGGAGCTTTAAGGAAAAACAAAAAACAGAATGTAAACGAATATGTAGTAACATACCTTCTTATCAACACCTTCTTACGACGTCAGCGCAATACCTTCAAGATTAATCCAACCTTGACGACACCGACGTAAAACCTTTCAACTACGATGAATTTTGAAGGCGGCGAAGGCAGTAGCGGATCTAGAATAATTTTTTGGAGGGGCACACAGTATTATAAAATATTATTTAAAATGTTTATACAATTGATACAATTATTTGGTATAAATATTAAAATAAATTAAAATAAATATTAATTTTTAAATATTGTACTTTTATATAATATTTCCTATAGTTTTACATTCAAACACATTTTATTACATGTTTAACTTATAATGTATAATATTTAAATTATAATATATAGATTTCAAGTTCAAAAGTAAAGTGGTTTTCACATAATCTTAGAATTGTACAATATTTTTTGTCATATTTTATTTTTAAAATAAATTATAGCTGAATTTTAAATATCTCATATAAAATGATAATGGTGCACGGATTAAATGATAATCTAAATTAAAACATACATGATATTGTAAAAAAAATGAACTAAGAAGCTGTAAATTAATTATTGTAATTAAAAGATAAAAATATAAATAAATATAAAAATTAAATTCAAAGAAATTTAAATTCGGACAATCAGTAAAAATCACAATATTAATTATGCATCCACATATGACAACTCCTAGTTTGACACTCTTTTCGAAGATTGTTGGATAAATTAATCAAGGTTCCTATATTAATCAAATTGTTGGATAAATATTACTGCGATTGGATAAATATCAAAATTAATTAAAGTTGTTGGATAAATATCAAAGCACTTGTACTAATATAGGCTTGAGGAAACAGGCAGATCCAGTGGGGGGCACGTGCCCCCTGTGCCCCCATCGTAAATCCGCCACTGGGCGAAGAATACAGAAATGACCCATTGTAAATACCCCATTCGTAAGGACAAGGACCCTAATTTTCTTGTCAATACGGTTCCAACGCATTCGGTCTCGCCTGATTCTGACTCTGAATGCAAAAGTTACGCTGAAAACCGTATCACACCTTTACGACGCTCCATCACTTCTTCAATTTTCGCCGTCATTCGCCCTGCATCAGTCTCCTCCACCTCCAAAGAACTCGACCCCGAGTTATCTTTAGGATAGAGAACCTCATCCTCATGGTACTCATAAATATCAGCCACGTTAAAAGTGTTGGAAATACTCATAGTATCCGGAAGATTCACAACATAAGCATTATCATTAATCTTTCATAACACCTTAAACGGAGTATACTTACGTGGTTTGAGCTTACTATACATACCAACTGGGAATCGCTCCTTGCGCAAGAATACCATGACGTCATCTCCTTCCTTGAAAACCTTGAGTCTCTTAAACTTATCAGCAACCTCCTTATTCTTTTCCCAGTAGCCTCCAAACGAACTTTAACAGATTCCTCGGTCTCTAAAATCTCCTTAGACAAATTTTCTGGAGACTTACTAACTCCAGGAACCTTTGGCAACTCGACCAAATTGGCCACATGCTTCGAAACAGTAGCATAAACAAGAGAAAATGGAGATTTTCCCGTGGCCGAATGCATTGCACTATTATAATCAAATTCGACCTGGGGCAAGTCAAATCCCACTGCTTCGGCTTCTCACCACAAACACTACAAATCATATTTCCTAACATCCGGTTCGTTACCTCAGTCTGTCCGTCAATCTGGGATTGGTTGTAGAACTCTTATTCAAAGCAGTCCCAAACATCCGCCACAAACTAATCCAAAAATGACTGAGAAATTTCGTATCCCTGTCAGAAGTAATAGATCTGGGAACTCCATGGAGACTAACAACTTCCCGAAAAAATAGCTTCGCAATGTTGGACGCATCAGTAGTCTTCTTACATGCAATAAAATGCGACATCTTGGAAAACCAGTCCACCACTACGAACACAGAATCTACACCACGTTGGGTACAAGGCAAACCCAACACAAAATCCATAGACAAATCTTGCAAAATATCTTCAGAACAAAATGACAACCTCACCAGACTAAACAAGATCTCGAACAAAATGACAATAAATTTCAATATTCCTCGTTCGCTCATGAAAGACAGAATTAGCAGCAATATGTGGCAGTCTGACAGTCACAAAATAAGCTCATAGGAGAAGAATGATTGACACCAAGCAAATGAAGAAGTAACTTAAGCCATATTAATTCCGAACAAACCATTGTCATAGCACGGTATTCTGCTTCTGCTGAGGAGTGAGAAACCGTAGGTTGTTTCTTAGTCTCCTAGGAAACTAGAGATTCACCAAGCATCACAAAAATCCAGGTAGAGATCGCTAAGTAATAGGACATGCTGCCAAGTCAGAGTTACAGTAAACGGTTAAATGTAAAGAACTCTTAGCAAAGAAATAATCCCTGACCTGGATGATGCTTTAAGTAATGAGAACATGCAAAGATGCATGCTAGTGTTCCAAGCATGGCCCTTGCATATATTGCGGAAATTTATGAACTGAATAACTTAACTCAGATCGAGTGATAGTGAGATAAATCAGTCTCCCAAGAACGTCTTTTCTTTCAGAAAAAACATCCCATTTGGATTTTGAACAATCTCAATTCCATGAAAGTATTTAAGAGGACCAAGATCCTTATTATCAAAGAAGGAATTCAAGTATATCTTGAACTCGCTCATTAGAGAAGGTGATGTGCCAACAATAATCAAATCATCAATGTAAACCAGAACATGTAACTCTTTGTAAGAACGAGTGAAAGGGAACAACGAATAATATGCCTTATTCTGTACGAAACCAAATAATTCATGGGCCTTGGTCAATTTTGCAAACCAATTTCGAGAAACCAGGCGAAGGCTATATAAAGATTTATGAAGCTTTGAGACAAAACCAGTGGTAGGTAATTGATAACTCGGAAGGAGGCGCATTATTACCTCCTCCTCATGATCACTATGTAGAAAAGTGAAATGAATATCCATTTGATCAATAAACCACCCTTTAATCACTGCAACAGTCAGAAATATACGAACATAACTTAATTTTGTAGCAGGAGCAAGAGTTTCGGTAAAATCAGTACATTCAATCTGACGATTCCCCAAAACAACAAGGTGAGATTTATAATGCCCAATAGAACCATCAAAATAATATTTAGTGTGAAAACCCACTTACAACCGATATCAGACTTTCCAGTTGGGAGACGAAACATAACCCGCATTAGAGCGCGTCAAATTGTTCTGCCATTGCTGCATCCTAGTGTGTGAAGCGAAAAACTTCAACACATGAAGAATGATATGTTCTAGAGGTAACTGCACCCAAAAATCTAGAATGTAATGACAAAAACTTATCATAGAAAACATAATCAACAATAGAATAAGTAATAACTAAGAACGGTGACGAAATTATAGAGGGAGAATAAGTAGTGGGGGGTTTTTGGAGATGGCTAAGACAACATAGTCTTGAAGATGAGCCGATGGACGACGAACATGCGAGCTCTGTCGAGTTGGACTGGGTGTTTGCTTTAACTCTGGTTAAAAAACCTTCTTGCCGAAACTAGCAAGAGCCCACAGTAGAACCTGAAAATAGGCTAAGCCTAAGCTCTAGGGCATCTCGATGGGGACGTCTAGAGAAGAAGATGCATCTGGATCAGCAGCGGGAGGTGGCGAATCCGGTGTTGGAATTAGAGAGGCCGGTGGGGTAGATGGCTGCAAATGATAAGGAGGCAGTGGTAGGTTGTCATCTAGCCAGGATGGAGTGAGCGGTGTGGCAGAAATAGATTGGTTGGTGGTGGGTGGCTGAGCAGGTGGTGGAGTGACGACTTTGGCTAGTTTTCCTGGCGCCTTAAAAAACACCATCAGATGATGTAAAAATAATGGATTCCAAATTTGAATCCATAATTGTAGAGTATGGAAACTGATCTTTGTAAAAACAACTTCACGACTATCAAATAATAATTGAGTGTCAAGATAAAAAACACACAATGCCTTCTTTCCCGCGAAGTAACCCTAGAAATCACAACGGCAACTTCGAGAATAAAATTTATCACGACGACGAGGCAATGGAGAAGTAAAACATAAGTATCCAAAAACTTTGAGTAGAGAAAAATTTGGTTCTCGTCTATGTAGTAATTGGTAAGGAGTTTTTCCTTCCAACAAAAGTGTAGGAGTGTGATTAATTAGATAAGCAGGAGTTAAGACGCATTCTCTCTAAGATTCAATATGAAGATTGGCCTGAAAGCGAAGAGCACGAGCAACATTGAAAATATGCTGATGCTTGCAATAAACACGACCATTCTGCTAAGGCGTAGCAACAGATGAAGTCAAAACAAAATTCCTGATTCAGCAAAGTGAGACCGAAATAGTAAAAATTCCATTTCATTGTCCACCCATACTCTGCATATGTGGTGCCTGAATTGATGGAGAATAAGAGCACAAAATTCCTTAAACCTAACAGCCACCACAGATTTTGTAACGAGAAAATGAACCCAGATGGCTCGAGAGTAGTTGTAAACTATAGTTAAAGAAAAAAAATAAATGCTCCACTAGTGTAGGGGGAATTATAATGACCCCAAACATCACAATGAACTGACTCAAAAGGATGAGTAGTCTTATTTAAACTTAAGGAAAACTATTCCTAGATTGTTTTGCTCGATGAAAGATTGGGCAGGGAACAATGTTATTAAAATCCAAATGGCTATCTTCAATAAAGGAAATAGATGACAGCACTAATATAGAAGGATGTCCAAATCGTTAATGCTAAAGACTTGAAGAAATAGAAGACTAGGAGACTCTAGTGACCACAGGTGAGCATGATGAAGAGGCGGAATCTTCAAACATATACAACCAATAAACCCCACCCAACTTTTCACCCACGCAAATCAATGTCCTCGACCTAACATTCTGGAGTGGGCATAAATTTCTGGCAAACACAGCTGTATATTTTAGAGTGGCAAGTAACTTAGCACAAGATAATAAATTACAACGTAATTGATTGATAATAAAACATGCAGTAAGGTAATATTTCCAAGGCGTAGAGGGCCTTAGTAGACATCAATAGTTATGGTTCCATCAGAGATAAGAACATTAATCGATTGAACAAGGATAATAACAAGAAGAAACTCATTGTCACCAGTCACATGATAAGAAGCGCTAGAATCAATGATCCAGGTAAAGAAGACTTAGTTGAATTTGTGTCTATTGTATTTAATTTAGAAATTAAATTCAAGACTAAATTCCACTGGGTATCTGAAAGATTGGGTCCTAATATCTATCCATTAAGACTGATTGGCGTGGAACCGAAAGAAGCAGTGGCGGTCGCGGCAATGGTCTGGGTGGCGTCCGTGGAGCCAAATTGAGTCTAGACGGTGGTGATAGTCTTTGATTTGTGGTTTTATGTGATTTCTATTGTCGACCTGCTCCATGTGTCTCCGTGTATCAATCCGGGAATTTGTGAATCTTAAAGCATGTATTAATATCATGTCTTTTACATCCACGGTGGGTGCACAAAAGAATCTTATGATCTATTTAGCTTTGGGACATATTGAGGACTGATTTTCCATGTCGTACTGGAGTAGAAAATGCTACTGAGTCAATTTGAGAATCACGAGGTCGTACCACGGTCTTGTGACGCTCCTCCTAAACTGCAAGGGCATAAACATGATTTAGATGCAGCAATAGTTCTTGAGATATAGTATTAGAACAAAGAGTGTTGTAGCCATCATCTAATACTATGAGAAAGTGGTATATGACTTCATTCCCATGATCGGTGACAACATTGGCAACCCATAAACAGCATTGACAGGTATAATTTTTGTAAGGACAAGGACAAGGTGACAGATGTTAGTTAACTTATTCCACAATATCTGGAATTTTCCAAAGTAATTAGCAATTTTTTGTCCATTCTATTGACAGTTCTCAAGATCAGAACGAATCTACAAAAGTTTGGGACCATTCCCAATAGAAAAATGTTGAGCAATATCATCTCACATTTGCTTAGCTGTTTCACGATAAATGATAGAAAACAAAAGAGATGGCTCAATGGTCTGGAGAATCCATTCAACAATAATAGAGTTAGTGAAAAACCAAGTTTCATAGTAAGGAGAATCAATAACAAGGCAAGCAATCGTTCCTTCCGAAAATCCTAGCTTACGCCTTCCTTAAAAAGCATTGCCAAGAGATGTGGCCCATTCACAGTAATCATCACCCCAACTAGTTTTGTAATATTAGCTATTCATGACACATGATCGGACTGAATACCTTATCGCAGTTATGTATGGTTAACTTTTAGATTCCTAGAATCTCTGTGGACGACCCAGGTTTTGCCACTATCTACCCCATAGGTAGTATAGTAGTTGGAATAGGAGCAACATTATAAATATCTATCTTCGATCCTTAAAACATTGCAATCTCTTGGGTAAGTAGATCTCACATGAAAAAGGTTATTCATTAGCCACACCGGGAGGAGGTAGGTCAGCAATCGACCGACTCCCGCAATCCAAGGGCCTCCAAAGCTCTTCATCACAGAACCTAATCTCCTAGATTTTTCTGGAAGCTTGGGCTAGGAGATTCCATATATTGGCATACTCACCAGTTATCCAGTTCAAATTCACATATTTGATTGGCCTCGATTCCAGAACTAGAGAAGAAGATGGAGGTGCCGCCAAAGAACTCGTCCCTCTATGGGTTCACCATCTCTTAGGTGCCATAAGCTATCAAGAACTAAAATCATAAGAAAAGACTTCAAAACTCACAGGTAAACATGAATTCAAAATACTAGGTTTAGCATCAAAATTTTTAAGAACCCCTAGTACTTCAATAAACATCACAATTCCTATCAGGCAATCACCACTATGCAATAATCTCATTGAAATATCAAACATGTAGCAACAAATATGAGAGAAATATTATGTAGTTCAAACATTTATATCAGAGTCATGTAGTCGACACACTACAATAAGAAAATGTAGCTACAAAGATGCAAGTATTCATATGTCACCACAAGTAGAAAATCACAATGTTCAACGCTAGATTATACCCTTAAACCTTATGCCCTAACCTGACAAAGCTCAGAAACATACAACATTTTCAATCCTACAATGAAAGCATATCATTTACAGGAACACTTATACATTTTCCAATAAAAATATCAAAGCCACGAACACAATGTCTAGCATAAGTACAAAATTCCATTAATCATCATGTTATTGGAAAAAACTAAGTTAACATAAGCATCAAGCAAGCCCACACAATTATCAAGAAATATCTGAACTCCTAACTATCCAAGTTCACACCATCAACACAGCCATTCAACTCATGAGTTCAAAATATCACAAATTCATAAACTACACAAAAATTGACAATTAAATGGTATAAAAATGATAATTGTACCAATCAATTGTGTATGAAAGTTAATTTAACAAGTCCACAAAACCTAATTCCGCACGCAATAAGTTTCCACCAAATCCCTCAATTCTAGGGTTTTAAGGGAGTTTTCGATGTTGGTGTGGTGTGGAGATTATAGGAGGAAGTGAGATGGATAGATATCCAGTATGGAAGTGGTGATTCCTGGTCAAATTTATGGTGGAATGGTGGACGTGTACTCTCTTTCAGAGAAGGATGGCAGAGGAAGACAGGAGTTATGTGCTGAAATAAGGGTTCTGCAATTTTTATTTTGGGCTTTGGCCGCTGTCGTGACCAGCAAGGAAGGCCCTGCGACTCACGACATCAAGGGTTC
Organism: Rubia tinctorum; assembly: GCA_032355605.1. Lineage (NCBI taxonomy): Eukaryota > Viridiplantae > Streptophyta > Magnoliopsida > Gentianales > Rubiaceae > Rubia > Rubia tinctorum. Next base: position 14,188 of record JAULKM010143596.1, on the reverse strand, counting down.
GGGAGTGTATTCCTTGCAAGCTATTGCGACTCACGAGAAAAGTCTCGCAAATCACGACAGATACATACATGGACTTGCATATTTTAAAAAAATCTCCCAAAATCTTGTTGTGACCCACGAGGAATTCTCGCAGCTCGCGACAGAAGATTTACTGGATGTTGGTTTTTGGCTACTGTACTGTCACAAGCCACGGGGAAATCCTCGCAAGTTACGATGGAAGCACATTTAGAAGGTAATTTTTTTTCTGAATCTTGTCGCGACTCGCGAGTCAAAAGACATTTATTGAAAGTTGAAAACTTTCCTTATCTATCACGACCCACAAGAGATTTATCACAACTCGCGACAGAATTCTACAATACTTAGAAAAGGTTTCTTCAACTTTCCAAGCTCTCCTTTCCTTCATCCTTCTCATGCCCTTCACTCCTTCATTAGTCCAATGCAATGCACTTCTTTTGCTACAAAATCATGGGAAAAACACTACCGTGAAAGGAACAAAAAAATAACGAAAAACAACGACAAGAAAAACAAATTGAAACAACATCGACGGAAAGTCATCAATGGCTACCGGATGATCAAAACCAAGTTTATTTAACATCGTTGGCACGACTTACTCCCTTCATTGGCTTTATTCACAAAAATACCGAGGAGATCGGTCTCTTTTCCTCGATCCGGAACAAAAATTTTAGGATCCACATCATCCACCAACAAAGTTTGGTGCACATAACCTAGGCTTCTTGAAGCTTCCTAAATATTCCCAAAAATTCCCCTTTTTTCTCTACGGTGATTTCAATCGAACGAGCAAACGCGGGGTTTTCTCCTTCTCCAAAAGGGGAACATTTAAGAACTTTCGATGGTCGTTTGCACTCTATCACTGAAGTCTTCACATGAGAAGAAAGGAAACCCACTTTAGTTAGTTTTCCCGGGGACACATTAAGGGTGTTGGATGTAGCTTTCCCGAGAGAATTTTTCATCAATGCTGATTTGCTTCAAGTTAGTACTAACAACATATGAAATAGAATCATCATTCAAATCATCATCTAGGACCACTTTGAGGAACTACAACCATTGGGCTCAAAAACCTCTTGCTCTATATCATTAACAACATCAATAGCATGGCAAGAGTTGTATCTACTAGGATGATCAATAGAATTGTTAGTGTCAAATTCTACTTTACGCCCATTAAACTCCATAGTTAGTGTTCCATTATGCACATTGATTATTGTCCTTGAAGTATTTTAAATTGGCCCACCCAGCAAAATAGGTTTATTGTGAGTATCATTATCCAAATAAAAGAAATAAAAATCGGTAGGAGAATGTGAAAGAGTCCATTTTCACCAACACTTCTTTCACAATACCTTTCGGGTATGTGCTAGAGTGATCGGCTAGCCGGATAACAACCCCGTTTTTGTGCAAAATTCCTAGAATTATACTCTCATATGAAGAATATGGGATCACATTAATTGAAGCACATAAATCTAGCATGACCTTTTCAACAAAATTTCCTTCTATCATACAAATGATTGTAAATATTCCTAGATCATCACATTTAGGAGGAAATTCATCATTAAATATGGTGGATACATGCTTTCACTCTTATGCTTAACCTTTTTGTTTTGTTTCTTATTGATGTTACACAATTACTTGAGATATTTAACATTCATAAAAAATAAATTTCTTTGAATTATTAACTTTATAAACAGACCCAAAAAACCTCTTCAACACAAAACTACACCTTTTAAAGCTATAAATCATACTAACATCCTCTAAGGAACTCACTATAGAAAAGTTTTCACTGCTACGAGCTGCAGGAGCTAGAAAAATTGCAAACAAAAACATAAGAAACACCTTCTTAAATTAATCCATCAATCGATCACTTATCAAATAAAGGAAAGCATTATACAGATCCTACAAACTTATAATACCAACCTTCGTTGCATACCTTTCAAAACAACTAAGCCTAACTGAATTGTCAGCCACAACGACACCCTTGGCTAACCACTTATGATTAACCTCAATAACAGCCCGCTCAGATGTAGGAAGCTAAAACATATCATAAATATCATTCCTATAAAAGGTTACCCCTAATTACTCGCATCCTAGACAACAGCGGTGGAATTGAAGTTCATTATCAAAAAACATAACCAAATGATGAGACACGTACCTAATCTTGAACTTCAATAGACCACCAAATCCAATTTCTTCAACCGCCCTAATCTAAGGGGGATTCAAACCCTCTAATACTTAAACAAACTTATCACTTCCAATACTTAAATAAACTTATCAAGCTGACACGTGGACTTGAAGATAGTGTTGGGAAGACAATAAAAAAAACCAGAACCTCAAACAGGGAGGGTAGAACAAAACAATGAGAAACAAATCATCATTAGAGACAACAAATAATTCAACAAGTGAAATTCAAACCTAATCAATATGAAAAAAACATCATTACATTCTCTATAAAACACAAAATTAGAACCTCAAACAGGGTAGTATAAACTTAATTTGTAAAAAAATAAAACATCTTTAAAGGCTACCAAAAACTCAAAATCAGAACCTCAAACAAGGGGAACACAAAACATCATTACAACTACCAGAAAACTCAAAATCAGAACCTCAAACAAGGAATTAAAACCTCATCAAAGGTAAACTAAACATCATTAAAAATTAAAATGTTATGAAAAACTCACCTAGCCTCAGGGGTCAAATTTGACAACTTTACTTTTGATTTCTTAGGTGGCTTCTTCTCCACAACTGGAGACTTATCAGTTGTGTGTATGACATGACGTTCTTACCCTTGCCCTTCATCAAACAAGAAGGGTATTACTATATCCCGCCCTGTATTTTACTGTTTACGCCCTTATACGTACATATATACGTACTATGTTTTGAATATTTCTTTTTATTTGAATATTTGTTAATACATAAATTTTATCACTTAATACCATTTCCCACCTCATACTATTTTGCCCAGCACTTAACCTAATAGTTTGCCAAACTTTTTATCCCAAATATTGAACCCGTCCCAAACATTTGAAGCCCAGCACAGAAGTTCTTCGCAGTCTTCTTCGCCCGTCTTCTTCTTCGCAGTTCTCGACCACCGGGCACCACCAGCACAGAAGTCCACCACCGGCGTCGGCCACCATCACCTTCGACCACCACCGTCCTCCGCCGCCGACCACCACGCCGGGAAAGTTAGTTTCCAATTTCTTTAACAACATTGTATTCAATTTGGTTTCTGAAATCGGATGTTCTGTTGTCGATCCGTTGATTTGTAGTGGATCCGGTTAGTGAAATCGGGTGCTGTAGAATGATGGGGGGAGGGGAATGGCGGGGGAGAGGTCGACGGAGGGAGCGGCGAACGGCGGGGGAGAGGAATGACGGGTGAGAGGAATGGGGGTGGGGTTGCCTTCCTTGGGCTGCGGTCGAGGGTGGAGCAGCGACCGGGCGCGCGGCGGGGGTGAAGGAGTCCGGCTGACGGCGGCGGGTTGTTCACCGGAACGGCGACTGGCGGCGGAGGCCATTATTGAAGGGGGGGGGTCTGGTTTTAGGGTTTTAAACAAGGGGGCTGAAATTAGGTTTTTGAAAGAAGGGGGGTGTTATGTGTAAATAGTATATATTTTGAAAACAATGAAATATTTTTTAAATTGTGGGTGGAATTTTGAATCTGAAAAATGATTAGAATATAATTTGTTATAATAGTATTGGAAAATAATTTATAATAATTAGTATACATTATTACAATGTTAAAGTAATGTGTAAGTAAATATTGTGAATAATGTGTGAGGAAGAATAATATTGGAAGGAAATAAGAATATGAAAATAACATTATAATAAATGATATTTAGAATGAAACTATATTTTTTGAAATGAAAATTAAAAATAAATTTTGAATTGGAAATTAATGGAGAAGTTTGACTTCAAATGTGTAGTCTCATTAACTGGTTATTTTAGTAAAGTGTTTATTGAGATTAGGTGATTAATGTAAAATGATTAGGAATTGTAATGTGGGAATTAATGCGATGGCTGAAAATGGAAGAGAATAAGTTGAAATTGTTGGTAAGAAGTGATTGGAAAATTGAAATTGATTGAAAAATTAAATATTTGGAGAAAAGAAGAGGGAAAAAAATATTTTGGGATAAAAAGTGAAATTGTTAACTAGAATATGAAAAGAACATTTGGAGAGGAAGATGCCGGAGTAGAATTTGATGATGGTCTCATGCAATTATTATTTTGTTGATGACATTTTTGTGTGCATGAAAGTGAAAAATTGGAAATGATATTGCAATTGAATAGAATATAAGATTTTGTAGGGGAACATAATATTCTAAGGAGGAGAACAGTAGAATGATGGGGCCAGTAGAATGAAATTAAAATGTCTGCGTTGGAATTAATGAAATTTGCTATTAGAGGATGGAATTAGCTCATATTTGGAATTTAATGAAAAAGAAATGAACTAATTTGCTTGGTATAGGGATTTTGAATTTGAACTGAAAATATATGTGAATGACGGTTAACGAGTAGGTGTAATTGGACATTTTAACTATTTGGTCCGAATGGTGGATGGGAAAAAATTCATGTTGAAATATGAAATATGTGTTGCAAATAGTAGCGAAAATCCAGTTTTGAAAATGAAGGTGTAGTTTTTTATGTAATTTGAAATATAGATTCCGGTTGCAAAAAGTAAGTGCAAAATTTGATGCCGCGGTATCATGTGAAGAGTATTAAGTGTGGTTGGTGATGTTAGTAGGAAGTGATCAAGCGCGGTAATAGTATGTTTAAAAATGTTTGTAATGAAGTATGGGTATGTAAAATTTGGTGCGAGTACTGGGCAATTAACATGTATTTCGATCGTAACAGAACTAATCGGTTCGTTCCGTTAAATATTTTGAATGTTTGTTTTTAATTTGTTCTACGTGTACACTGTTTGATCCAGTGTAATCGAATATGCATTAGAATATGTTGCACCGAACAAAATTTAATCATTACCGTTTGGAAGTAATTATGTTGTTATGTTTTATTTTTGCAGATGAGCGCAGATGGCCGACCCGTTCACAAAGGTCGCAATATACGTGACAGAGGTGTTAGTTGGTCCGCCAGGCAGGGCCGAGGCGGTGTGGGCGGCGATGATCGGTTGCCCGCAAATGACACGGACCACGAGGTACCTCTTGAGCCACCCGTTCCGAGAGCAACCGCACAATTTGATCATATGGACACCTGGGATGGTCCGGATTTGAACCTTCTCATTGACGGTGGAGGGGATTCATTCCGTGACGAAGGGAACTGGCAGTTAATGCTTCCGGTTGGGGATGATGAACTTGTATGCACCCCGATTGAGGGTGGTGGTGTGGAGGCACCCCTGGACGTCGAGGGTGGGCCGAGTGCATCCATTGTTGTTCCACTGAAAGGCCCAGCTGAACCGACTAAGCAGACGTAGGTGAACATACCAACGCCGCATGGTGGTGTACATAGACACACATATAGGAACAAAGCTGGTCGATTTGCACAGTCTTACGGTGGGTCGTGTAATGTTGGTAATGCAGACACAGGTGGCGATGTTCGGAGTAAGAGGAGGTATGTCGCAGATGATGTCTGGGTTGTGAGTAGGGCGATGTCTAGTGGGCCGCTAGATGGACTAGTCATACCAAGTTTTGGAGGTCATGTCGCAGTTGATCTTTGAAATGGTGTAGAGCGGGGTATGCTGAGATGCCATAATCGGGCAACTCTTTGCAAGTAGTTAATCGCTACACTTCCAGCGCTGGTGTTCAGGCCCGAGTAAGTGCCACAGGACTTTCATACTTTCCGCTTTAATGTTCAAGTTCCTGGACATGATGTTGATATCAGCTTTCGTCGAGAGGTGGCAGCCGAATACAAACTCGTTCCACATGCCTTTTGGGGAGATGACCGTCCTACTGCATGACGTTCAGATGATTCTGGGAATCCCTATTGAGGGTGGTTGTGTTGTTAGTATGATGAGAAAGTAACGCATAACTTAGACAAAGAGTGTGACGTTAACCTGGAAATTCATCTCTTACCAACTACATTTCCGCTAGACACAGAGTGTGACGTTTAAATGACAAGTTCGCCACCGATACTTGAAATTAAATTAAATTATCACATACATTGTGCCGTTGAAATGATACATAAGCTCCTACGAAAACATCGGCTACTACACTACATGCATCGTCATCACAAAGCACAATGCACGAAAATATCATTTCAACAGTTTCCAAGCTTACATTATAATCCTTTATGCATTGTGATATTCTATAACTTTAAATAGCTCCACGCGAAAAATGAAATAATAAACAGATGTTACCATTTGAACAACTACAAATTCAAAACTTTGAAACGGAAAAATAAAAATACCTCACAAGACATGGAATTTTTGGCCTCAAAGATCAAAGTAATAAGTGCTATATTTGTACCACCATCATCATTTTCAACTCCTCTTTTATAGACATTTTATAAACAATTTTCGGTCAATTCAAACAATTTTTGGACAACTGAGCACGAACCGGACCGGATCCGTGCGACCCGAACCGAGGGCTTCGCGATGCGAGCAGAAACCCACGAGCCATCCTGGTGGTGTCTCGTCGCGAGCGGAAACCCGCGAGCCGTCCCAGTGGCTTCTCGTCGCGAGCAGAACCTCGCGCCCGGTCCCGGTCCCAGTCCGTTCTCAGCGTGAGCGGAACCTTGCGATGTCACTCGGTCTGTTCTCGTCACGAGCGGAACCTCGCGATGGCACTCGGTCCATTCTCGTTGCGAGCGGAAACCCGCGAACCGTCCCGGTGGCTTCTCGTCGCGAGCAAAAACCCGCGAGCCATCCCAGTGGCTTCTCGTCGCGATCGAAAACTCGCGAGCCATCTCGGTGGCTTCTCGTCGCGAGCGGAAACCCGCGAGTAGTCCCGAAGGCTTCTCGTTGCGAGCAGAAACCCGCAAGCCATCCCGGAGGATTCTTGTTGCGAGTGGAATCTCGCAAAGGTCGTCGCCGGAGCCGTCTTGCCGGAGCCGCCGCGCGTCTTGCCGGAGCGCCTTCTCCAGTGAGTACAATTCTTCATTAACCAGATTTTGCCATTTTATCAGTATTAGCTAATTAATCAATTTTATTGGTCCACTAAGTTACATTAGCATTTGTTTTTCTTTTTCCTCTCCCAAGTATTTGAACTTGTATTCCAATATCTCAAATACATGGTGCGAGTAAGTAAAATACAGGGCGAGATATATCGATCCACAAAATATAGAGTAGTATAAGAAATTTATATGGCTTAGGATGCCTGATACATCACCTACTGGCACTGAAAACAAAGTTCCGTTGCAATGGCACACACAGATTCCATGTGACTTTCGCCAACTCTCAGGCTACTTTCTATTTCAGCATCCCCACACTCTAATATGTGAAAGTAATCATTACAAGAAAATGACCTATTAATTCATCCCTTGCCTTAATTTTTTAGGTTAAATAACCGAAGCAAAAAATTATTTTACCTTGGTGAATTATTTTTTGAATTAAAAGATATTTTTAGGTCGATTATTATATCAATCGAAGTAAAAGGTTTAAGCAAATAATCTTACTGAATATCTTGCGACGTCGCATATAATATTTAATATTGTCATCCAAATTTGCATTATATATCGATTTTGATATGTAATACGATGGATGACCAACATCGTAGGTATATTACACCTAGAACTTTTATAGGTTAAAAGTGTTTGAAAATGACTTACTTTCGTCTAGAAAAGTATTTGTTCAATGGTTTTTAAAACAATTGTTGAAAATGATGTTGAATGGTACAGTTGAAAATGATTTTTAAAATCATGCACAAATCAAATCGCACATACTGTCAATTATATATATATATTTCAAATAAGGAAGTTAAATTATTAGAAAAATAGTAGTCATGAAATGACACATAAAATGGATCACTTTCTATGGTACTCCCTCTGTTCCATATAATTTGGCCACTTTCTATTTTCGTCAATCCCACATATGACACATTTTAATTCTTACCCAAAATGGTAAAAAAAATATGTTGTAAAATTCCTAAATATCATCTTTAACTTCAATAATTTTTTACTGGGCCCAACGTTTTCCAAAAATATCCCTACTTTTTTCACAATTAAACTATGGAACATCAACTTACATAAAATACCGAGACAAAAGTAAATGAGCCAATTATTCTGATATGGAGGGAGTATTAAAAATACATGTGTGACAAACACACACACACAAAATGTGCCTTTTAACAATAAAAAAATTCTCTGTAATCTGGGATCTCCTTTTTTCATCTAATCGGCGAGCTTCCAGCGTCATCTTCGAAGGGAAATCGGGTAAAAAAAGAGGACGAAGGAAACCTAACTAGAAACTAGTAGAAGAAGTTTTTCAATCAAAGGGAAAAGAAAAATTATAGGGGCAAGGTGGATCAAAATCGGAAGATGTAGGGCTGAAAGATGTTGCTACAATGGGAGAAAAAGAGTCAAAATCAGTCATTGTGAACTTGATTCAAGAAGCACCAGCTAGTAAACTAGTATCAGAGAAAGAGGGTATATAATTGGAGGCGATCTCAAAACGGCTATCATTGGGAGACGGAGTAGATATGGAAAGGGAGAAGAACTGGAGTAATTTCTTTGATGATAAACAGAAAGAAGTCAAGTACTACAACTCGGTGGATGTAGGGGGAATAGAAATGGGAGAAATAACGATGGAAGATGTGGAAGCGAACTCCAATCAGTGGGACTCAAGCGTTGTGTGCAAAATTATGGTTTCTAATCCCCTGTCCAAGGTCATGGAAGGACTTCTGATGCGAGTTTGTGGGAAGAATGTGATGAAGGTCTGGCAGATTCATAAAGATACCTTTCTTGTGAAAATATTTTCTAAAGCATGTAGGGATGAGTTAGTAGAAATGGGGATGATTATGTTTGATGGAAACCTGTCATTGTTAAAGCCTGGGCACCGAATGTTGATTTGAATGTTCCTGAAACTGTACCTGTAAGGGTTAGATTACCTAATCTACCTATAAAATATTGGTAGCCTGTAATCATAAGCAAAATAGTAAGCCCCTTCAGAAACCAATCTATTTAGACAAGGCAACTTTAGATAAAGAGAGGCTAGCTTTTGCAAAGGTTAAGCCATAAATATATCAGACTATGTGCCTAATGTAATAAACTTTGTGAATGAGAGGAAAGTTATTATGAAACAGGAGGTGAATTATGAATGGAGTCTTGTGAAGTGTAGTCATTGCAGTATGTATGCCCACTGTGAATCTGAATGCAGGAAAAAAGATGAGAAAATCCAGGTGAAAACTAAAAAGAGAACTCAACTCTATTTTCCAGTAAGAAAGATTGGGAATAGAATGGAGGAAATTAGTAAAGCAGAAGGTGAAAATGGGAAACAAGAGTTGGGGAAAAATAACATGACATGTTTGTAGCCTATGGAGAAAGGCGAAATCAGAAAGAAAATTGATGAAGGTGGGAGAAGGCCTAGGGTGAAGGTGAGAACTGAATTCTACAAAAAGAATAAGCCCTCTAATGGCTGTTAATTTAATAGCTTGGAATGTGAGAGGTATTAATAAATGAGAAAAACACAGCTTGATTAAAAGGTTTTGCCTCAGTAATCAAGCTAGTATCCTTGGATTATTTGCAACAAAAAATACAAAAAGAAAAGGAGGAAGAAATATGGAGGAAAATTGGTTTGGGTTGGAGAATGAGTTCAACAGTGAAATACTGAAAGGTGGTAGAATATGTCAGCTTGGAGGGAAGATTACTATGATGTCCAGTGGCGGAGGGAGCCCTGGGCAAACCAAGGCAGTTGCCCCGCCTTTATTTTAATTTTTATTTAGTTGGTCAATTAGTCACTTTGATACAGTGCCCCAGCAAAATTCCCAAATTTTATACATCTCGTTTCCAGCGACTTCTTATCGTTCTTCGGATTCAACCTCTATTTCCCATCGCCCGACACTACAAATTCGAAGCCACACGCCGCTTTCGTGGAGACAGGAGAATCTGCAACATCTTTTGGCTCTCAGTGGTTCGGCCTCTATCACCAAAATTGGGTAAGAAATCTTTGAATTCTATTAGGGATTAGGATTTTCTCCATTCTTAATTATCAGCCTATGATCTTACCCGTAACTAATTGTGTTGGTGATTAATTTTAATGTGAAATTTAGTATCACTTCTTGACTTCTTGTTGTGCAATTATGTATTTTGGATGTTATTATGTCTATTGTTCTTTGTGTTAGTTGCTTGCTATTCTGCTGCCAGTTTTAAGATTAGGAATGTTCATCTGGTGACTGGAAGGGATATTGTTGCTATTATGGTTGCTTGCTATTCTGGCTGGAATTGGAAGGGATACTGTTCAAATCATAGCAAGGTGAGAAACTTTTGTGCCTTAGTTTTATCCTAAAATTTTCTCATTTTTTGCATCTCGTAGAAGAATAAGCTTTTTAAAAGGATTTATATTGTTCATGAACATGAGTTTTACTGATTAACATGTTCTTCTAAGTGTTAAGTATACTCATTTATTATGTTTCGTGATTAAAACGTCTGGGAGTTTTGTACACATTTGTGTTGAAAGGGTAATATATGGGTAGAAAATATTTGTTTAAGTGATTATTGCTAGTAACATCATTTAAGCAGACTTGTACATCCTTAACATCATGGAGCATGAAAAGCAACAATCAAAGCCTTAACATGAAGATCCTTAACATGTTACTTAACATGAAAAGCAACAATCACAGCCTTAACATGAAGATCCTTAACATGTTACTTAACATGAAAATCTTGTAGGATTTCTCCTTAACATCCTTAACATGAAAAAGTCTATGTTGGCCCAGGATTTAATGAAAAAGTGCCTTTTGCTGCTACATGTTCATCTTTAAAATCCTGCACATTTTGTTTTCATCTTGCTAATCGGTTTGCTTCTTTTGAAAAGCGTAAATTAGTTGAACTTGCTCAATTCTATCCTAGTGAATGTCCAAGTACTGAATTGGCACAACTTGAGTATTCACTTGAAAATTTCATGACGAGTCTTAGAGATGATGAGAGATTTTGGAATTTGAAGACCCTTAGTGAGCTTTCCATTACGCTTGTTGAGACACAGAAGCATGAAATTTTTTCAAATGTGTACTTGCTTTTGAAGTTGGTGTTTCTTCTTCCTGTGGCGACGGTAACGGTTGAAAGAGCATTTTCTGCCATGTCGATTGTGAAAAATAGATTGCGGAATAGTATAGGAGATACACTTTTGAATGATTGTTTAGTTACTTATCTTTGGATGATTTGTTCTTGAACGTTGTCATGGATGATCTTGTAGCTAAAATTTTAGAATATGAAACTCGGCGTAAGCAAATTTAATAAATTAGTTGTATAAATTATTATAACATTATTTATCATTTATTATATTATTTATTATTTAATATTAAATGATAACCTACCATTTTATAATTCCAGGCTCCGCCATTGATGATGTCAATGTCATTAGTGAAGGAGATCAAAAGTTTGATATGGAATGTATAAGGAAAGATGGTGGTGGGAATTTTTTTTCTGTACTTTGGTGTGTGGATTAATACAGGAGAGAAAAGGAAAACACCGTGGGAATTTTTGAACAGCCTAAAAGACAGGAAAGGGGCTTGGCTAGTAGTAGGGGATTTCAACTCCCCCCTAATGCCAAAAGACAAATTGGGAGGAAGTATAGTAGATGAAAGTGAAACGATGGATTTCAAAGGGGTTATAAAAGAAATGTACATGGAGAAAATAAAAACTATAGGTGCATACTACACTTGGAGTAATACGAGGAATGGAGAAGGAAGAATCATGAGAAAGATAGATAGGGGAATGGAAAATGACATCTGGATTGAAGAGATAAAGAAGGTTCTCTATGGAATCAAAAATGATATGATGTCAGATCATTTACCTCTAATTGTCAAATTTAAAACAACTGGATTTAAAAGGCAAAAACCTTTTAAATACTTAAGAGAAAAGTGTGTTTTTAACCCTATGTTTTGATAGAAACTGCAGAAATAACCTTGTAAAATCTAAACATAAAAAATAACCCTTGATTTCTTTGATAGAAATTTCAACAGCTGAATTGGGCAGAAATTGGTTAAATGACCATAATACCGTTGAATTGAAAAAGTTAAAAAAATAAATCTGAAAACACCATTATACCCTTGTCATCTTCTTCACTCCCTCCAATTCACTTTCTCTTCTACAATAAATCCACCCCAGTCAATCAATCCTCTTCAATTCAGAGAAAAAAAACTCCAATTCACAACCGCCACCCAGCCCTCATTCTTACCCCACCCGCCACCCAGCTCTGCCCACCACTACCCCAGTCACCCATCTCGCCTCCTCACCCTGTCCTTAGAAATCGATCTTTGAAAAAAACCCCAAACTTCAACTCCGAATTCCAATCTCATCTTGATCTTCAACCTAAAACCTCCATCTCAGTCTTTCAAATCTGCTGTAGGGGAGAGTTGGAGCGCGGTGGTGCGTTGTGGTAGGGCTAAGGTGGAGCATGACAGGGGAGTGGTGGAGCGCGACGGAGGGTTGTGGAAGGGCTAGGATGGAGCATGGTCGGGGATTGCTGAAATGGTGGCGGCAATTGAAGAAAAGGTGGTGCAGGATGACTTAGGTTAGGGTTTAGCGACGACGGTCGGCGGTGGACCACCTCTGGGTACCTCTCACCTATTCGCGGCCTATGAACGAGTTTAGGGGTAAACATTTTTCTGCACGTTCTCTTCTTCTGGAATTTCCTCATTTGTGAGGGTAAGAGGTAGAGGTCATGGTGGGGGACAACTGATGTGGTGAATCGGTTGGGGATGAAGATATTGGTTAGGGAATCGAAGAGGTTAGGTGGTGAATCCATTGGGGAATTGGCGACGGTGAGTGGTAGATGGTGAAGGTGGTGAATGAGGTGGTGAATTGGTTGGGGAATCGGCAACAGTGATGTGGTGAGTTGGAGAATCAGCGGCGGTGAGGTGGGGGACAACAGTGGCGGAGGCGGTGAGTTGGAGAATCAGTTTGGATATTTCGATGATTATGAAGAATTGGTTTGGAGTTCACTCAATCGTCTGGCTAAAACCCAGAATTTTCCCTTTTTGGCCTTTTACAGGTATTTTCTGTTGTTTTCTTGTGCAATTGGACTTGCCCTGTTTCAAAAATTGATTTTAATTTCTTTTGAACTTTAGAATGCAAGAATTCACGTGTTTTTTTTCGTGGATTTTCACCTGCTATTACTGTCCATGTTTTTACACGAAGATTAGGCAAGAATCAGTGTTTCATTTGGCTACTTAAATAATCTGTTTCTTTCAGTGAATGCTTGGGTGGTGATCGGCAGTGGAGGTGGTGGTGATTGCCGGTGGCGGCAGCAGCTTGGGGTTTGAAGATGATTAGGATTTTTATTAAGAAGCAAGGAAGGGGTCAAATGGGTATTTTTATTCAGTCTAGGGGTATTTTTGTCTCTTCACTATTAGTCAATACCGGACTTACATTGGTCAGTGCCAGACTTACATCGATCAATGCCGGAATTCAGCCAAAAGGGTAAAACTGCACATTTTGACAAAAAGATAAGGTTACTTCTGCATTTTCATATTTTATAAGGTTATTCCTGCACTTTCTTAGTCTTATAGAGTTAGTTTTGCTCTATTCCCAATACTTTAATATGTGGCCATTATCTGGTTTGTTCAAGGAAATTGTAGCTGGGGTATGGAAGACGAAGGAGGTAAAACAACCAGTGTGATTTAGGAGGTTTACTGGTCAGGTTGAAGAAACCTTTGAAAAAATTGAATTTAAGAGAGTTTGTGAGTATTGGAGAAAGAGCAGAGAGAGAAAATGAATTATGGCAGAGAGCTCGGAATCTGAATGGAGATCCAGGGTCAAAGCAAATGTAGGAAGAAGAATACAAGGAAAGGAAAGAAGCAGAAATTTTAAAGGAAGCAGAAGTTTTGAGGGAAGCAGAGTTCATTTATTTGAAACAAAAAACAAAGACAGATTGGTTAAATGATAGTGACAGACCAACCAAGTTATTTTATGCATCTTTGAAGATGAGACAGTACCAGAACCATATTTTAGAAACAAAAAATGGGGAGCTACTGGTCACAGATCATGCAGAAGTGGAGAAATGATGGAGATCAGGGTACGACTACCACCATAAATGAAGACATTCCACGTCTTGATCAAACATTCAAGGGTTTTG